>CM077461.1:3240031-3307531 GCA_039654765.1 Mylopharyngodon piceus | reverse complement strand
TAAGTATTATCAGAGGATTTGATGGATTTTGTGGTTTATGTCTCTCTAAAACACCCCACCCTATTTGATCAAATTACAAAAATCAGATCGATAATATACGGGTCAATGATGTGACGGGTCTTTTTTTTTTTTTGTCCAAAGGCCTTAATAATAATAAAAAAATCATAGATATGACATCCAAAGTATGTAAGGTAGTACAACTAGATCTTTTTTATTGAATCCAAAAGGTTTTAATTATATTTTGCTACATATAAAGGTATTTTGAAGATTTTGAAGTGTCGAAAGGCCAATACAGCCATTTCATTTGTGATTAAAATATCTTAAAATGTAATAAATGTATATATTTTTTATTCTGGCATGATTTTATAACATCATATATCAACATAGTGCAAAATGGTATTAAAATTATATGTAGAAGTCGTTGCTTTGTTATGAGAAAGAATGTCCGGAAAAATGAATTTCATTGATGTCATTCGGAGTAACCAATATAAAGGGACCATTTTGGATCAAGTCATGTGGTCAATATCATGTGACAGGATGTGACATCATTCAGACACCTGCAAAGGACCACATGGTCGTGAAGCAAAGTAACTAACTCTCTTTTAACTATTTGAAAAATTCATGTTTTCACTTGCTCATACGCATGTCCCGAAACATCAGGTCATTCGGTACAACCGCTATAAAACATGGAAAATGTTGTAATATTTTAAAAACTTGTACTAAATATAAAATGTTTGTTTGTTCTTTTGCTAGATATCAGCCTGTTAACATTGTTTGAAAATATCGTCATTCGGTATAACCAAAAGTGAAAAAAGTAAAACTTCAGTTCACTTCAGAAGTAAAACTGAAATTTTGGTTAAACCAAATGACTTTTTTGGGTGACAAATTTCGTCCATCTTGTAAAAGATGACAAAAGCAGTGCTAATTGATTATAAAAACCACACAATCTCATTGTTAACACTTAATAAAACTTCAAAATTAATTATATCTCCATTATGTTTTTTTACACTTTTAAAAACCTTATTCATCAATGACCCAAATACAAAAAGATGGTTGAAAAATAAACTTCGAATTGGCATCTTCATGCAAGCTAAATAACAATAGATTGATGAGAGAAAGGTTTGCTATACTCTTTTATCTCTTAAAATGTGCGTGTATCCCCCTATTTTCTTTTGTTGAACTTGCATAAAAAATGTTTTTTTTGTATTCTTTTTTTACGTGTCAGGATTAGCGTGACCTCTCTCAGTAAAGCAGTAATTTTCACTCATCTGTTTAGATAGAGAGTTTGGTATAATAGGTCTTTAAATAGAATTAATTTCACAGTGTCAAGTATGTGTTTAATTTCAGAGCACAGTCAGATCTGAAGAACAAAAGTGACTGTGACATCATCACAGTTCATCATCACGAAACCACTGCACATAGAAGGATAACCGGGGCTAGTTGTCACAAGGTGAATATTGCATGTTTTCTCCATCACTGGCTTTATGTCTTAGTTTTAAACATCTAGAATAATGTTAGTGAGATAAAATGACTCAAGAAAAGAGTCAACCTCAGATTTGAACTGTGTTTTCACATAAATGTCAGGTCGGGGCAAGTTGTCACATGCATTTAAACTGTAGTAGTTTTAGTAAGTGGCTTGTTTACAATTTCTGTAGGCCAAAAACAATGGTTTGACATCATTGTATTTTAACTTTTCCATTTTTGCGTTGTTTCATAATTGTTTTACTGTCTGAATTCTACTGCAAGGCCTTTAATAAGCTGTTTGATGGCAGTTTCCCATTGTGACAACATGCCCCGCTATTGATTTTTTATTTATTTTTTTATTTTTGCAGGCAGTAATGTTGAATATTTGTGCTTTTTGTTTGTGTCTATAAAGAAACTGATTTCACTCAAGCAAAACTTGTGACAGCTAGCCCCGGTCTCCCATATATAATGTCTGTAACTTTGTTGATTTGAGTTGAACAGTTTAAAAAGATTCCTCAAAGATAATTAGTCCATATGTTTAACGTTTTGCTTTAAAAATTCATACATTTTCCACAAAGCATTACTTATAAAAAGACATTTTCACAGGCGTGTGAAATTTGGCAACTTAATTTCACTAATTACCTGTCAGCATCGTTCTGAAGGAGCAAACAGACACTTCACAGGGTGAATCGCAATTGCTATTTGTTTTACAGAGCAGATAGTTTTACATACATCTGCATACCAAACAACACCAGATCAGCACAGCAGACACTAACACAGTCCTCACTAGCACAGATCAGTCCATGAATAATTTAATACATTCACAGTTTGTCTTGTACTTAATTTAATGTGTGATGCTCATATCTGCAGCATGCACCGGTCTGATAAAGGAAATACATTCTTGTCGTTCCAAACCCAAAGGAGATTTTCAGTGCAACGAAAGTGGATCGTGATTTACACTTTTAAACAATCATGGCAGTAGCTCATATATGAACCGTGCAAGTCAGATGAACAGGATGAATATGCATTGAATTGTTAATTTTGAGCAATTATCAAATCATGCGATTATCAAATCATGCCGGCTGCACTTTAATGAAATAAATATATGAGCTGCGTGTTTTAAAGTGAAGCACGTCACTGTGTTCATTTACACACACTGAGAATTAAAATAAATAAATAATAATAAATAAATAAAATAATAAAAATATAATAATAAAATGAAATTATGAAAGTATTTTTATTTCAATACTGAAATAAAAAGTCTGAATTATGAGATTAAAAATCAATCATGAGATTAAAAAATGGGAATTGTGACAAAAAAAGTTGAAATTATGACATAAAGAACTGAAATTATGACACACCAAGTCATAATTATGACAAAGTTTTTTCTTTTGTTATATAATTTTGACGACTTTTTTGTCAAAATTATAACGTACTTAAATTATGACAAAAAAAATCCAAATTATGAGATTAAAAAGTCAAAATAATGAAATTTTGACAGATTGTCATAATTATGAAATAATAATGTAAGAAAAAAGTCATGCTTTGGCAAATCATCATAAAACATAATTATACATATACATAAAGTCCAAATTAAAAGAAGTCATAATTATGAGATGTCAAATGTTATGACTTTGTATAATTATGGCTTTTTATCTATTTCAACTTTGTATGTCATAATTGTGTGACTTTTTTTATAATTATGACTTAAATTATAACATTATTTCGATTTTTATGCCATAATTTTGACTTTAAATAATTTTGTTTTAATTTTGACTTTTATTTTTTAATATTTGGATTTTTTTATTTCATAAATTTGATTTATTACATGATACTTTTGACAGTTTAATCCCATAAATTTGCCTTTTTTGCCTTAACATTTTGTCATATTTTATTTTTTTTTAACAATTTTAATAATCTAATATTTATTTATTTTTTTTATACTTGTCATTTTGACTTTTAATCTTAGAATTTTTACTTTTTGTTCAATAATTATGACATTTTATGTCATAATTTTGACATTTTCATCTCATAGTTTGGATTTTGACATTCATAATTTCAACTTGATCTCATAATTATGATTTAGTATGTTATAATTTTGACCAAAAAAGTTGTCAAAATTATAACAAAAGAAAAAAACTTTTCAATTTCAACTTTTTGTCATAATTGACTTACTGTCATAATTTTAGTTTGTCAAAATTTCAGCTTTTTTAGTCATAATCTTATAATTTTTATTTTTAATCTCAATTCTGACTTTTTATGTTGTTTTATAATAATATTATAATATAATAATATCGTTTTATAGTAAAACTTTTCATAATAATAATAATAATTATAATTATTATTATAGTCATATTGACATATACTGTATTCAAAAAATTGGGCCAAACTGTGCAGCCCTATAAACAAGCAAAGCAAACCTGGAGCTTTTTAAAACATTGACTTTTTTATCAGAAAAATTGCAATTCCATGTTTTTCGTGCAGCCTTGCTTTTTTTTTTTTTTTTTTTTTTTTTTTTTTTTTGCTTTGTGTTTGGTGTGTTGCCGGAGTGTTTGAGTGTTTGAAACGCTCCTTCAGTCCAGATCCTCCAGCACCAGCTCATCCTGTTGCTGTCCGGTGCAGAAATCTCTCCTGTCGTGACCCTGAGCGTTCGTCCCGTCGCCGTCCGCAAACACGCGGTTGTGTTTCCACGTGCCGTTGCGTCTGGGCTGCGGCGGCGGCTCCACCACACACATGCCGAACTGAAACGCCGCCTGAAATCCGCGGCGGAAGTTCTCGTTGAAGTAGCCGTAGACGATGGGGTTCACGCTGCTGTTGAAGAAGGCCAGCCAGTGGGCGAACGGGAAGATGTAGACGGCCACCAGGTCCAGCTGAGCGGCCGACAGATTCCCGTAGTCCGTCAGCATCATGAGGATCCAGAGAGGCAGCCAGGACACGGTGAACAGCAAGGCCACCATCAGCAGCATGTTGACCACCCGCAGCTTCCTGCGGAAAACCCTGCGGCTCTCGTCCTCCGCGTGCGCGTCTCGGATGGAGGCGGGCGATTTGACCAGCTTGACGGCGATGCGCGTGTACATGATGACGATGAGCGTGACCGGAGCCAGGTAGATGTGCGAGAACAGGACGGTGGTGTAGATCTTCCTCATGCTCCGGTCGGGCCAGGCCTCCCAGCAGGTGTACAGGGGGTACGTGACGTTGTCCCGGTCCACCATGAAGTGTAGGACGTCCTGGGAGACGGTCAGAGTGATGGCCGAGGGGCACATGATGGCGATGGCCAGAGCCCAGATGAAGGCGATGGTGACGATGGCCTGACGCTGCGTCAGCTTCCGCTGGAACGGATACACGATGCAACGAAACCTAGACACGAGCAAAAAATCATGCTTTGGGAAATCAAATCAGCCAAAATAATGACATAAAAAGTCAGAATTGTGAAATTAAAAATCAATCATGATATTAAAAAAATGACAATTATGACAAAAAAGTTGAAATTATTGCAAAGAACTGAAATTAAGTCATAATTGTGACAAAAAAATTTAAAGTGAAATGTCTTTTTTTCTTTTGTTATAATTTTGACAACTTTTTTTGTCAAAATTATAACATACTAAATTGAAATTATGGCATAGAATGTCTTAATATGACAACAAAACAAAAATCTAAATTATGAGATGAAAATGTCCAAATAATGACAAAAAGTCAAAATTTTGACATAAATTGTCATATTTCATGAAATAAAAAGAATTATGAGATTAAAAAACAATCATGAGATTAAAAAATGGGAATTATGGCAAAAAAGTTGTAATTAAATTAACTGAAATTATGACAAAGTTGAAAATGAAATGTCTTTTTATATTTTTTTTTCCAAAATTATAACAAACTAAGTTTAATAGAATGTCATAATATGACATAAAAATCCAAATTATGAAATGAAAAATCAGAATTATGAGATTAAAAATCCAAATTATGACATAAAGAACTGAAATTATGACACACCAAGTCATAATTATGACAAAAAGTTTATTTTTTTTTTTAAATCAAAATTATAACATACTAAGTTATAATTATGAGATAGTTGAAATTATGACATAGAATGTATTAATATGACATAAAAAATCCAAATTATGAGATGAAAAGGTCAAAATTATGACATAAAATGTCATAATTCCAAGATTAAAATTTTTATGAGATTATTAAAATTGTAATTATGACAAAAAAAGTTTACATTTTGAGATTAAAAGGCCATTATAAAAAAAAAAAAAAATTATGGCAAAATGTTAAATGTTAATGATTGAAATGTTGAAATTATGGAGTAATAAATCAAATTATGAAATAAAAAAAATCCAAAATATGAAATAAAAAGTCAAAATCATGACATTAAAAAGTCAAAATTAAAACAAAATTGGAATTAGGAAAAAGTTGACAGAAAAGTTGACAATTTGAGATTAAAAAGATTTAAAAATTTTGCTATAATTGAAGTCATAATTATATATAAAAAAGTCATAATTATGACATACAAAGTCAAAATTGAAAAAAGAAGTAAAAATGTTGACATACTAAGTCATAATTCTGGGATAAAGTTGAAATTATGAGATAAAGTCATAATTATAACACAAGTTAAAACATTTGACTTATCTCATAATTATCTCACCTGCTATTAAGCATCTCACACTCTAAAACATGCTGGGTTGTTTCAACCCATGTTTGGGTCAAATATGGACAAACCCAACCGTTAGTTTAAATTTTTTAATTAAAATTTTAAACCCAATGGTTGGGGTTGCCATATTTGACCCAAACATGGGTTGAAACAACCCAGCATGTTTTAGAGTGCAGAGATCTCAAAAGTGCTTAATTATAACAACCAAGTTCCTGAGAACGAGCTGATAGACTGATCATAAACCCTGAGCTCACACCGACTCGTGGAGGCTGAGGAGAGCCAGCGGGTCAGATTGAACCTGGCAATTTCTACTTCTGCGTACAATATCGGTGAACAGACTGTGGGCGATTCATGGACGTGCCGTCCCTAACGAGACCACAGCATGAGTCTCGGCAAATTACTGCTTTGTTAAAAACAAAAGACTGTTACACAAAAATGTGAAACATCTGTCAAATGCTTTATGTTTGTAAAGCTGTGTGTGTGTGTGTGTGTGTGTGTGTGTGTCAGGTCTGTTGCATCAAGCTCTCATTGAAACCAGCTGTCATCTTCTACTTTTAAGAGCTTTTAAGGCCTGTTTTAACTTGTTTTCTTCTGTTCGACACAATGGGAATGTTCATCTGTCGTTCTTTTCCAAACAATGGCAGCACATTGTACATGCCTGTCAGTGCTCGAACGCAAGTTTTAATGCATTACTGCAAGTCTTCTGAAGTCACATGATAGCTGAATGTTTTTGCGTTTCACAGAAGAAAAAGAATCAATGATTTTTTGAAGCTGGAGTATGTTTTGGAGTCAACTTTTCTACTTCAAAATTTCACCTTTAATTCAGTGTGTTACTTGCTATGGAAGCTTGTTTCCGCCACTAAATAAAAAAGGAAATTGCGACTTTATATCTCGCAATTCTGACTTTATATCATGCAATTCTGACTTTGTCTCGCAATTCTGACTTTATGTCTCGCAATTCTGACTTTGTCTCGCAATTCTGACTTTATGTCTCGCAATTCTGACTTTATGTCTCGCAATTCTGACTTTGTCTCGCAATTCTGACTTTATGTCTCGCAATTCTGACTTTGTCTCGCAATTCTGACTGTATATCTCGCAATTCTGACTGTATATCTCGCAATTCTGACTTTATGTCTCGCAATTCTGACTTTGTCTCGCAATTCTGACTTTATGTCTCGCAATTCTGACTTTGTCTCGCAATTCTGACTGTATATCTCGCAATTCTGACTTTGTCTCGCAATTCTGACTTTATGTCTCGCAATTCTGACTTTATATCTCGCAATTCTGACTTTATATCATGCAATTCTGATTTTATGTCTCGCAATTCTGACTTTATGTCTCGCAATTCTGACTTTGTCTCGCAATTCTGACTTTATATCTCGCAATTCTGACTTTGTCTCGCAATTCTGACTTTATAACTCGCAATTCTGACTTTATATAAACGCAATTCTGACTTTATATCTCGCAATTCTGACTTTATATCATGCAATTCTGACTTTATATCTTGCAATTCTGACTTTATATCATGCAATTCTGACTTTATGTCTCGCAATTCTGACTGTATATCTCGCAATTCTGACTTTATATCTCGCTATTCTGACTTTATATCACGCAATTCTGACTTTATATCTCGCAATTCTGACTATATAAATGCAATTCTGACTTTATAACTCGCAATTCTGACTTTATATAAACGCAATTCTGACTTTATATAAACGTAATTCTGACTTTATATCTCGCAATTCTGACTTTTTAACTCGCAATTCTGACTTTATATAAACGCAATTCTGACTTTATATAAACGTAATTCTGACTTTATATCTCGCAATTCTGACTTTATATAAACGCAATTCTGACTTTATATCTCGCAATTCTGACTTTATATAAACGCAATTCTGACTTTATATTCGCAATTCTGACTTTTTAACTCGCAATTCTGACTATATCTTGCAATTCGGACTTTTTAACTCGCAATTCTGACTTTATATCTCGCAATTCTGACTTTGTCTTGCAATTCTGACTTTATGTCTCGCAATTCTGACTTTGTCTCGCAATTCTGACTTTATATCTCGCAATTCTGACTTTGTCTCGCAATTCTGACTTTATAACTCGCAATTCTGACTTTATATAAACGCAATTCTGACTTTATATTCGCAATTCTGACTTTTTAACTCGCAATTCTGACTATATCTTGCAATTCGGACTTTATATCTCGCAATTCTGACTTTATATAAACGCAATTCTGACTTTATATCTCGCAATTCTGACTTTATATAAACGCAATTCTGACTTTATATTCGCAATTCTGACTTTTTAACTCGCAATTCTGACTATATCTTGCAATTCTGACTTTATATCTCGCAATTCTGACTTTATATCTCGCAATTCTGACTTTGTCTCGCAATTCTGACTTTATGTCTCGCAATTCTGACTTTGTCTCGCAATTCTGACTTTATATCTCGCAATTCTGACTTTGTCTCGCAATTCTGACTTTATAACTCGCAATTCTGACTTTATATAAACGCAATTCTGACTTTATATCTCGCAATTCTGACTTTATATCATGCAATTCTGACTTTATATCTCGCAATTCTGACTTTATATAAACGCAATTCTGTCTTTATAACTCGCAATTCTGACTTTATATAAACGCAATTCTGTCTTTATAACTCGCAATTCTGACTTTATATCTCGCAATTCTGACTTTATATAAACGCAATTCTGACTTTATATCTCGCAATTCTGACTTTATATAAACGCAATTCGGACTTTTTAACTCCCAATTTTGACTTTATATCACGCAATTCTGACTTTATATAAACACAATTCTGACTTTATAACTCGCAATTCTGACTTTTTAACTCACAATTCTGACTATATCTCACAATTCTGACTTTATATCTCGCAATTCTGACTTTATATAAACGCAATTCTGACTTTGTAACTCGCAATTCTGACTTTTTAACTCGCAATTCTGACTATATCTCGCAATTCTGACTTTATATCTCGCAATTCTGACTTTATATAAACGCAATTCTGACTTTGTAACTCGCAATTCTGACTTTATATCATGCAATTCTACAAAACACTACTCATTACAGGCAGATCTCGAATCTCCCTTTATTGTCAAAAATTCTAGAAAAGGCAGTATCCTCACAACTATGTTATTTCTAAGAAAGAAATGGTATCTGTGAGGATTTCCAGCCAGGATTTAGACCGTATCATAGGACTGAGACTGCTGTCATTAGAATTAAATGATTTGCTTTTATCATCCAATTGTGGTTGTATCTCGCTATTAGTGTTATTGGATCTTAGTGCTGCATTTGACACTATCGAAAACAGACTCAAATATCATGTTGGCATTAGTGAAATTGCATTGGCATGGTTTAAATCATACTTATCTGACCGTTACCAGTTTGTAGCAGTAAATGAAGAGGTGTCAATCAGTTTGGAGTACCACACGGCTCAGTACTAGGACCGTTGCTTTTCACCCTGTACATGCTTAGGAGATATCATTAGGAAGCATGGCGTTACACTGATGATACTCAGCACTATATTTATTTGCGGCCTGATGATACTTATCAATTCACACAACTAACGGAATGCATAGCTGATATATAAAAAATTGGATGACTAGTAATTTCCTACTACTATTTAATTATTGGAACAAAAACCTCCATACGTAATAACCTAGAATACTGTCTAACACTTGATGGCTGCTCTGTCAAGTCTTCGTCGATCTCTTAACACGTTATAGTCCTTCATGTCTATTGTGGTCTCAAAATTCTGGCCAGTTGATAATACCGAATATCAAATGTACTGGTTGTACATGTACAGTAGTAGTACAGATGAACAGGTAAGCTTGCGTCATTACAGCTCAGAGTTTCATCCTGAAGAGGGTGTTTGTAATCTCGTGTGAAATGCAGGCAGGTGAGAGTTATTAACCTCTCCACTGCGATCGCCACCAACGTGAAGACCGACGCGGAGACTGAAGCTCCCTGGACGAGTCCACTCATTTTACAGATCACTACATCAAACGGCCAACCTGCGGAAGAAATAATGAGAGCAGGGAGAGAAGGGCACTTCATATACAGCTCACAGAAAACACATTTCTCCACCTCAAACCAAACAGCTGTGAGATGAATTCATAACATTTGATTTGAAGCAACAAAGTATTTGAAAACCAGAGGAAAATGACAAGTGTACTGTATACTTATACTACTTATATATACACTGTTTACTGTTTGTGAGTGAAAAAACAACTCTTCCCATGATGCTTATTCACAAGTGTGATCAAAACGATAAAACTGACCATAAGTCATTGATTTCAAGTATAAAACTCTCACTATGGTGATTCACTTCATTCGTGATGCTTTATGGTGGTGCAGTTCTTTTGGTGGGATTTCTGTTTACATAGTAACGCTAACTTCCCTAATTGGTGGATCTTGGGATTATGGGTAGTGTAGTTCTCCATTGGTAATTCCACTAATAAACAGTTTTGAAATCTCATTGACTTGCAAATATAATTACTGAGTAACTCACGGCTCATGGTAAGTTTTGCATTTTATATAATTCTTAAAAAACAGTACTTAAGGGTATGGAAGCTTGTTTCCGCCATGAAATAAAAAAGGTAATTGTGAATTTTATATATAGTCAGAATTGCGAGATATAAAGTCAGAATTGCGAGTTATAAAGTCAGAATTGCGAGTTATAAAGTCAGAATTGCGAGATATAAAGTCAGAATTGCAAGTTATAAAGTCAGAATTGCGAGTTATAAAGTCAGAATTGTGAGATATAAAGTCAGAATTGCGAGTTATAAAGTCAGAATTGCGAGTTATAAAGTCAGAATTGTGTGATATAAAGTCAGAATTGTGTGATATAAAGTCAGAATTGCGAGATATAAAGTCAGAATTGCGAGATATAAAGTCAGAATTGCGAATTATAAAGTCAGAATTGCGAGATATAAAGTCAGAATTGCGAATTATAAAGTCAGAATTGTGAGATATAAAGTCAGAATTGCGAGTTATAAAGTCAGAATTGCGAGTTATAAAGTCAGAATTGCGAGATATAAAGTCAGAATTGCGAGTTATAAAGTCAGAATTGCGAGTTATAAAGTCAGAATTGTGAGATATAAAGTCAGAATTGTGTGATATAAAGTCAGAATTGTGTGATATAAAGTCAGAATTGCGAGATATAAAGTCAGAATTGCGAGTTATAAAGTCAGAATTGCGAGATATAAAGTCAGAATTGCGAGATATAAAGTCAGAATTGCGAGATATAAAGTCAGAATTGCGAGTTATAAAGTCAGAATTGCGAGATATAAAGTCAGAATTGTGTGATATAAAGTCAGAATTGCGAGATATAAAGTCAGAATTGCGAGTTATAAAGTCAGAATTGCGAGATATAAAGTCAGAATTGTGTGATATAAAGTCAGAATTGCGAGATATAAAGTCAGAATTGTGTGATATAAAGTCAGAATTGCGAGATATAAAGTCAGAATTGTGTGATATAAAGTCAGAATTGCGAGATATAAAGTCAGAATTGCGAGTTATAAAGTCAGAATTGCGAGATATAAAGTCAGAATTGTGTGATATAAAGTCAGAATTGCGAGTTATAAAGTCAGAATTGCGAGATATAAAGTCAGAATTGCGAGATATAAAGTCAGAATTGCGAGTTATAAAGTCAGAATTGCGAGATATAAAGTCAGAATTGCGAGATATAAAGTCAGAATTGCGAATTATAAAGTCAGAATTGTGAGATATAAAGTCAGAATTGCGAGTTATAAAGTCAGAATTGCGAGTTATAAAGTCAGAATTGTGTGATATAAAGTCAGAATTGTGTGATATAAAGTCAGAATTGCGAGATATAAAGTCAGAATTGCGAGATATAAAGTCAGAATTGCGAATTATAAAGTCAGAATTGCGAGATATAAAGTCAGAATTGCGAATTATAAAGTCAGAATTGTGAGATATAAAGTCAGAATTGCGAGTTATAAAGTCAGAATTGCGAGTTATAAAGTCAGAATTGCGAGATATAAAGTCAGAATTGCGAGTTATAAAGTCAGAATTGTGTGATATAAAGTCAGAATTGCGAGATATAAAGTCAGAATTGCGAATTATAAAGTCAGAATTGTGAGATATAAAGTCAGAATTGCGAGATATAAAGTCAGAATTGCGAGTTATAAAGTCAGAATTGCGAGTTATAAAGTCAGAATTGCGAGATATAAAGTCAGAATTGCGAGGAAAAAAAGTCACAATTACCTTTTTTATCTTTTTATTTAGTGGTGGAAACAAGCTACCATATAAGGGTTTACATGCTTTACTAGTTAAAAATCAATACTATTGAAATAATTAATTAATGTTTTTTTTTTTTTTTTATATCCTGAAACCAGACTGTTGTGATTTATTTTATCTGGCATTAGTTTTGACAACAGCCACATTTGCAATTTGACAAGAAAATAAAAATGCCAGAATTGTTCCTGCATTTAAAAGGAAATAATTCTCTGTTCTCTATTCTTGATTATACTCTTCAGAGTTGAATGCAAAATCTGCAAACATTTATATTAAATATTTGACATGACTGTACATGTTTTTTTTCTGTCTGACAATGTTGATACACATTGATTTACAGCAAGAAAAAAGACATTTTGTGTGTATAAACTTGAAGAAGCAGGAGGCTGCGCCAAAACAATCGAATTTGTCATTACATGTTAAACATTAATCCAAATTAATTAGATTTTAATGATCTACTACAGCTCGTTGGGTGTGATATCTGTGTTTAAATCACAAGTCAACAAAATCAGATGGCATACGGTTGCTTTTACACAACACATGGTCTGTATGCAAATTATGAACAACAAAAGATTTAATCTGAGTCAACAGTATGTAATTATGACATCATGCATACAAACACTTTGCATATGTAAATCTTGTTTACATTTGCTGAGTGTCTGAAGCGACTCGTTTCCTGCTGTTGACACCGTCTGCAGTAAGAGCACAAACACACTGTACTGTGAACTGCTTTAAAAGCCTTGCATTACATTTCTTGTTTTTTTCCTCCTGCATTTGCTTCACCTTGACAGTAATGAATGCATTAAAGCACAGAAATTGTGTTCATTATGCAACAGTCGCCTGAATCCTGCACAGGTACAAGCTGCTGCTACCTGCTCCGACTATTTTATTCATTCACCCCTCACACTTTGCAATAAATAACTAATATGTACTGCAAAGACTCAATAACCAGATGAGTATTTTTTGACCATTACTAGTTTGTATTAGTAAATGAAGAGGTGTCGTATCAATCACAAGTTCAGTATGGAGTACCACAAGGCTCAGTATTAGGACCGTTGCTTTTCACTGGGAGAGGAAGCATGGCGTTACACTGATAAGTACCAGATGAGTTCACCCAACTTTAACAGTGTGCTAGCTAGAGGTTTAATCACTATCAAAACTGTTACTACGCTGCAAGAAAAAACCTTGAAACTTTAGACAAAATATTTTAAAAAAAAAGTTTGCATATGTGTTTTTTTGCTGAGTATCATAATTGATCCATCAGGCTTTTACGGCTCATATAGTAATGTCATTTACCTGTGATCAGATTGTCCACCAGCGTGATGGGAAGGCATAAGATGCCCACTAACAGGTCGCTGATGGCCAGGTTGAGTATGAAGATGTTGGTGACGGTTCTCATCTGCCTGTTTTTCAGCACGATGAAGCACACTAGGATGTTTCCCACCATGCACAGCGAGAAGATGAGCACGTAGGCCAGGATGAAGATGGTGGCCACCACGAGCGAGTGCTGGTAGTACGGTAAGAGCGTGATGTTCCTGCTGTCGTTGAAGAGCGAGGTGTGGTTAATGCTGATGTTCTCGTTGTAAAGATCCATTGCTGCCAGAGTTTCCAAATCTAAGGCAGAAAACAGACGTTTGCTCAGTGTGACTCTTACAGAAAATGTCTGGATGATTTACTGCTGAAAATGTTTTGTTTTCCAGTACAAACATCTAAACATTCTAAATTCAAGATGCATTTACTGGAGATGCAAAATGACAGATAAAAAGTCTGATGAAAATTAAGGCAAAAAATATCTGCCAATGGGGTCAGAAAAATAAACTTTTTTCTTTGAATGAAGTATTTTTCTGACCCCATTAGCAGATATTTGTTTTTGTTTTAAGCAATTTCGAAAATCGTTTTCTTTGCACAATTTGCAGTAACATAACTTGATGCATTAAGCACAAACGGATGAATGAATACATATTGCTTGATTGATTGATTATACTGTGTGTGTGTGTGTGTGTGTATATATATATATATATATATATATAAAATGTATAATACAGTTTTTCAATTCATTGATGAATTAAGCACAGATGGATGGGTGGATGATTAAGTAAATAAAGCTTACCAGCTTTAAAGATTATCTGATTTAAGTATGAGAAAGATTTAAGAAGTTTTTAAGAAAACTCAAAATGGTAGCGCATGGTATTAGCAACGTTTGAAACTGGAAAAAAAATGCGTAGCTTGAATGCAATATAAGTTGTTTGTTTAAAACAAGCAGCAACCTTCTGGTCTCTCTCTTGAATCCAACACGGAAACTGCAATTCATCAACTGGCCACTAGAGACAGGCTCCAAAAGGGAGTTAAAATGCCCAACTTTACAGCAGAAAAAAATATGTTTACAGCCTGGTACAAAAAGTGGTTTTGGTCTATATAGCTAATTTTGCCCTTCGGTATTGTGAAAACGGTACTTTTCAGGCTGGATCAAGCTAATGCACATTTCTATAGGAACCAGAGCTTCTAACGGCCGCTGCAGTGACGCGATGACTTTACCAATCGTCTTTACCAAGCATCTGCCAAATGTTACTGTAAATGTTTTGCACTCAAATACTGTGCAAATCCTGATTGTGATGCAGCGTTTGGCGTGTAATAGTGTTAGAGCTGAGCTGAGCTTCTGAGTTTTCAAAGATAAACAGATCTAGACTCCAAACTGCCACATGTCAGCGTCTCCTGGGCTTCCTTTTGTGATATTTAAGTCTCTTAGTTGCAGCATGAATGAAATCTACTTCCCACAGCGAGCACACGGGCATCGATGCTCCCTAAATGAGTTTAACAGCTAGAACTGAGTGACAGCGAGTGCTCTGTGTGTCGTCTATTTAGTGTTAATCAGAGAGCGATCCCTTTTGCCCCTGCAGCGGGTATTTCAGCCTCACCTGCGAGATTCATCGCATGCGCTAAAAACAGCTGCATGCTTAGCTTATGTTGGCCGAACTTTTTCATGTTGTTGTTTTGAGTCTTGATGCCACAGACAGATGGTTGGAGAGGAACACCGCGCCACTTCAGTCTGACAGCACACGGTTGTTGTTTTGTAGGGAGGGAAAGGATAAATGATCTGGAAATAATAGATCACTGTCACCACCAGTGCTGGCGGGCGGGTTAATTTGGCGCCTCTGTGTCAATGAGCAATATTGCACTCGTACTATTTTAATTATTCATTGTCATGGGAACCATCAAACTCTCTCACCTATTGCTTCTTGCACTCAGAAACATGTTTAGCTTGAAGACACGCTCTCCTCTGCATCTGCTAATCCTGCTAGTTAAATGTCCTCTTAAAGGGGACGTATAAAGTCTCTGGTGTCCCCAGAATGTGTTTGTGAAGTTTCAGCTCAAAATACCCCACAGATCATTTATTATAGCTTGTCAAATTTGCCTCTATTTGGGTGTGAGCAAAAACACGCCGTTTTTGTGTGTGTCCCTTTAAATGCAAATAAGCTGCTGCTCCCGGCCCCCTTTCCAGAAGAGGGCGGAGCTTTAACAGCTCACGCTTCGGTTGCTCAACAACAACAAAGCTGGAGAATCTCACGCAGCCAAAATGAGGATTTTGTTCAGCCTTACATTGTTCAAACCGGAGTCGACACTGATGAACTTTTAGACGTTTCTGAATGGTTAGTGGATAAATTTATGTAGTTGCTGTGGATCTCATCAACTAGCATGTGCCGTCATGTTAATCTTTTGTGCAAATCCAGCGTTGAATTGACCCTCGTTTGTGAAGCAGTCCGGCGTAAAATGGCGGCATGTCAACAACACTCTACTACAACAACTCTTCCTCTTCTCTAAAGCAGTCCAACATGGCCTCGCCCCCTTTGTTGCGTGTTCTTGGGGGCGGGGTTTATGTAAATTTTGGGGTTTGTGATGTCACCAACCCCGGAAGAAGCTCGTTGTAGTCCTTAAAATGCGATTTCTGTAAAAGAAAATATCTCCCTTTGCATTGAACTTTGAGCGTCGTAACTTTGCAGATGTTGTTTATGCTCAAACAGCAACATTACACACTAACTAAAGTTGAAAAAGTGAAATCATAATCAACCACCCCTTTAAAGGTGCAGTAGGCGATTCTGAGAAATACTATTGATATTAAAAATCACCAAAACAAACACGCCTCTACTAAAAAGAATCACACCCTTATCTTCATAGCTCTGCCCCTGAATTCACTAACATGCTATATAACACAGGCACCTCCCCCCTCATGAGTGGCCACGCCCCTTACTGCTGATTGGCTACAAGTGTGTTGTGGTGCTCAGATCAACAGCGTTTCTCAGAAATCACTTACTGCACCTTTAATGATAGTGATTCTCTGTTCATTTCATCAAACTTCATCTGCATCGTACACAAACTCACCTGACGCGCTAATTCATGTTTTATGGATCATGTGGATGAAAAGAATAAAAATTCCAAATAGAGTTTGCACTTTTTCCAATTGATTTAGCAAATTTCTGCTTTTTTTTTTTCTCTCTCCTAAATTGCCCACAGTAGTTGAATAATATTCCAGTCAGGTGATGATGTCCAGGTTTTATGATCATAACACCATCTCTTTCACATTTTAGCAGTGGTGTGTGAGATTCTCTCTGTGGTCCGTTTTTGTGATCTTCAGGGTGTATAATGAGGTTTGCTGTCTTTTTTCTGCAGTTGTTCTGTGTTATTTGGACTCAATCCTTCTTAGTGTTCACCTCTACTCATCTTGATGAAGTGTTCACAGTCATAATTATAAACACTGTTGTTCTTAAAACACACAACTGTTGGGCGGTTAAGTTTACAGATGCTCTTATTTATAATGTTACATTTTTTTCACCATTTCACCAATGAGACGTTCTTTCAGACTGCAGTGAATACAAGCAATTTTGTGAGATGATGATACGTAAGGAATCATGTGAATGTGCATGTCTGTATCAGACTTACTTATAAAAGTGAATACAAATTAAGTCATAAAATTGCTTTTCCACTGAAATACAGCAGAACGCTGCAGTCTGACCAATTGAAGTTTTGTCAGGTATCATATATATTGTCATCTGGTGTTATTTTACCAACACAATTCATCATATTTTATCATATTTTATCAAGTCTAAATTTAATGGGTAACTGGGATTTATTTTTCCCTCACACTTTTGGAAATTTCAGGGTGTGTTCATGCAGTGTAATGCAGTATTTGATACTATAACTTAAAACTTTATAAAAAAAATATTTTTTTTCTTTATGAGCTCACATTAATTGAGACAACATTGAATATTTGTACTCCATTTGTTAAACTACAAAGAAAATTATGCACTTTCCATTATACATTATGCATGATTTTTTTTAACTTAAAATATTGATGCTGAATATCAGAATTCCTGGACATATGCTGTAATACCTGCGGCAGTAACATCTGAAACGTCAGAGTTCAGAAACATCACGACAGGTTTTGATCAGCATCACAGAGCATCTGAACCTCCATCTCAGATGCATAATGGTGGAATGAATACTAAAATGTCTAATTAAATGCTTAGATTGGAGAGTGCTGACTGATTGTCATACGTTTCATGTTATTTTTTGTTAGTATTACTTTAAACTTTTGAAAGAGAAGTACAGAAGGGTGTATATTAGTATGTTTTGAGGTTACTGTCATAATGACAAGCTGTTTTACCCCTAAAGGCCAAACTTATATAATAATAGATAAATTAATTTAACATACATTGTTTTTGAATGCAAAACAATATGCATTTAAATCAAACATTAAACATTATTAGTCTGTGCATGTTAAATAATACTGCTACTAAAATAAAAAAAATAAATTATTTTAATGTTGATATCAAATAATTTTAGTTTACAGTGTGACAAGTTTACAAGTTTACAGAGTGATTTTACACTCGGTTAGCTGTATAGATATTCAATATATGATATAATGAAAAAGTTCTTACCTTGTAAACTGTGCGGATCCTGCATCTGTCCTGCTGAATGACACTGTTGATATGAGACACATCAGCACTGAATCCCAGCACTCATTAATTACCTATCACATGATAATTAGTTCCCCAGGCAAGTGGAAAGTGCTGAAATAACACCAATCAAACGACGATACTTTCACATATGAAAAGAAGAAACACATTCCTGCTCGGATGTACGAACCGCACTGCGCGCGACTGACTGACACACACACACACACACACAGAGAGAGAGAGAGAGAGAGAGAGAGAGAGTGTGTGAGAGCGTGTGTAATAGAGAGAGAGCCAATCAGTAACTCTGTAACTTCTCAAACAGGCTAAATGTTCTCGTTTTGCATTATAAATGTTTATGCACACCAATGTATCGGCTAAAAAAAAAATTGCAAAAAATTAATAATAATAATTATTACAGAGACAGGATTTTAATGAGTACTATTCCCAAAAATAAATAAATAAATTTTTAAAAAATATTACAACACACACATATATATATATATATATATATATATATGCCATCTGCCTGTCAATCATTTGTTTACTTGGATTTGCTAACATCGGGTTGGCTGATGTGTGCTTGGAGGGCGGGGCTTTGGGGAGGGTGTGCGCGGTAAACTTTTATCAGAAAGAGGCCTGCACACAATTTAAATTTACCGTCTTTTTCTTCCACCAAATTAGACCAAAAATATTGATGCCATCGTCTTGTTCACAGGGGGGTGTACAAATAAAAAATAAAAAGTATATTATAAAAGTTATATGATTATAAAAGTTATAAAAATAAATATAGCTGCGAGCAGCAATTATCGGGGTTCACGCGCTTTAAGGCCTTTCAGCACATGCATAAAAAGGTATAATGTTTTAATTAGCAAACCTGTAACCATCTTGATCATAGATGGAAAGACCAATTACAGTCAATACTGGCAATTTACCATAGTAAATATATGATTTTTAAAGCTTTTTAACAGTTATCGAGGTTGAGCCAAAAACCTAGGACTAGTTCACCAAAGTTGGTTTTTGAAATAATCTCCAATAATATTTAACGAATGATTCGATGGACAGCGGCGGTCCTAGAGGCAAAGTTGCTCAGAATGAGGAGTTCCACCATGTGGTACGAATGTCTTTGGTGTGTGCAAAAAATCACGTGATACATGATCCTTTACGCATGTGAAAAACGTGAAGGCGCCCCCTGGTGGCCAATTTCTTTCGAATTTCTCACAGACCTCTTGGCCCAGCGAGTTCCGTCCCAATCGGCCTCCATTAACCTTGGCTGATAGCTTCTCAAACTTCATTGGCTGATGGCGGACATGTTTTTTGAGATACATCAATGTCCTCATAGACAGTCGTGGCACCTTGGACAAAGACACTGCATGCCAATTTTCAAGTCAATCGGAGTAATGGTGAAGTAGTTTTAGCAATTTTCATGTTTTTTTCCTGTTATAGCACCACCAAGTGGCCAGTCGCCGCATCCTTTTTAATGCGACCACAGAATGAGCTCTCACACAGGTGTACCAAATTTGGTGAAAATATCTCGTTCCGTTCACGAGTTATAGCCATTTTAGTAAAAGTGGCTCCGCCCACTTTGAACGTTTTTGCAGCCCTTAGGGGCCGTGAATCGAAATTTCAACTATTATTGACAATCAGACTCTCGCTGCACTGGTTTGCTTCAGATCAGGTTAAAAACCTAGCACTACTTCGCAAAAGTATATATATAAATAAATAATAAAAATATAATAGTTTTTAGTGACAACAGTGTAGACTGTGTTCAGCTTCAATACTCAATACATCGGCTGCTCTTCTGTTGTTCCTGTCATCTCAGATCGTCTTTCCTTCACATTTATTTCTGCTCTCAGTTGTTCACTCTTCCATGCGCAGCCGCTGTGAAATTGTTCTTTACGGTTTAGTTCGAGTCTTTCCATGCATCACAATGAATCAGGATGAATGATGCGTCTCACTCTGACAGAATCCATAGTCGTGCCGTTCCCAGAAGACACGGGCATATCGGCACAAACAAACCGCATGGTGGCTGCAGAGCTGCAGGACCAGCCTCAGACCTTTTCTGTTTCATGAGATTCTTTCCCTCTTGTTTTCATATATAAAACACTAGACCTGTGGAGCGCCATCAAGTTTCAGCAGCATTTGTCTAAATCAGTGTGGTTTCTGTGCTAATAATGAGCCTCTGTGTAGGAACAAACAGCCAGAGTCCGAATATCCAACCAGGAAGGTCAAATATTTAGTGGGGAATATAAAATTAAATGAGGGCAGGTGGATAAACAGAGGCAAATGCCACGGGAACTTCAATCAGAGAAGGTAATATGTGTTCAAGTGATGACTAAGAGCAATAATTTCTTTCAAGGAATCATACACGATGTCAGTTTGTGCACAACAACAGGTGCTTGACCCTTAACGAACAGCGGTAATTAACCAGCTAGTGTGTGTCTCAGATGACTCGACATCTAGATGCTCAAAATGACTTTTTGTGCCAACAAATACACAAACACACAAACTAATGAGTGCTGAACCAGTAACGTCTCAAACAAATGAGACACATCATCATTCAAATCATAAGATATTGTCATTTGTATTCTGGAATTTCAGGATGTTTGCTGAACGTAATTCCCCATGAACATATATAGGTTTCGTCAATGGTCAATTCTTTAACCACATGTGGAAGTGTCACGTTTATTCTGATGTTTGTAAGTGGCGTATCAGGGGCCGAGCAGGAGTGCATTTGTGATTAGAGCTTCACATTTGTGCCTCTCTTAAGTCAGCAGAAAATATGGTGCAAATGTGCTGGAAAACTATTCATCTGCAGTATGTTTTGCAGCATATCCTATTATGAAAAATGGAGCGAATAAAGTAGCATCTTTGTAGTTATTTGTCTTTGTAAATAAGGGCGTGCAAATTGGCTTCAAAGTGCTTTTGCATTGCACTCCCGTCAAATTATTTTCATATTCTTTAAAGACATTCAGACAGTGAGATTCTAAACAAGCTTCTTTCCAAGTAAATATTTAGTTGGATCTAACATAAATCATGTTTGTACATATTGCTATGAAGGGAGTGTCAACCTCTCTGTTTAAATGTGAATTTGTGGGAATTCACAGAGAGAAAATGTGCATTGTATTACAAATCATGTACTCGCTGTTCACAGCCCATTATATTAGAAATATCAAATATGCTTGACTCTCGGCGAACAATAGCGGTAATCAACCCGAGTTCCCATAATCAACAGAATTTAACCCTTTGAAATGGAACATTTTATTGAACATATAGACAAAATGTAAATGTTTTTGACATCAAAGACCTTAAAACAATCAGATGAAAAGCAAAACCGGCAGATGGAGCATCAGAATAATTTTTTTTAGAAATTCATGAACTGGGAAGCTAGTTTCTCAGAGACCGTTGTTTGCTTGTTTAAAATGCATCATCAATGACTCTGTAGCAAAGATCTGATGAATAATTGGCCCTTTGGAACTTGGAACCATCTTGAATAAGGACAAATCAATGTGGCCTTTGAAACATAAAGGACTGGACGCTCTTTGTTAACCTGATGTCTGATCGTCCTGATAGTGGGTGACGCACAAACACTAGACTGTCCTGAGGGGATGATTACAATCTGGCTGATTTTGCCAAGTGTTCCTGGATCAGCCGTGTTTGTTGGTGCTGGAGCAAACATATTAGTGAAACAAACACAGTTCGAAGCCAAACCCCAAAAACCATTAACTACTGCTACAATCTGAGGATTATGACCGGGTGATAAGAACGTTCAAAATACCAATAAAATCCTGGATATTGATTGATTTACAAAATCTCCCTCTCAAATACACCTTTATACTGTAGATAGATAGACGGATAGATGGATAGATAGATAGATAGATAGATAGATAGATAGATGGATGGATGGAAGAACGGACGGACAGACAAATAGTTAGATAGATAGATAGATAGAAGAACGGACGGACAGACAAATGGATGGATAGATAGATAGATAGATAGATAGATAGAAGAACGGACGGACAGACAAATGGACAGACAAATGGATAGATAGATAGATAGATAGATAGATAGATAGATAGATAGATAGATAGAAGAATGGACGGACAGACGGATGGATGGATGGATGGATGGATGGATGGAAGAACGGATGAACAGACGGATGGATGGATGGATGGATGGATGGAAGAATGGACGGACAGACAAATGGATAGATAGATGGATGGAAGAACGGATGAACAGACAGACAGATAGATAGATAGATAGATAGATAGATAGATAGATAGATAGATAGATAGATAGATGGAAGAACAGATGAACAGACAGACGGACGGATGGATGGATGGATGGATGGAAGAATGGATGGACAGACAAATGGATAGATAGATAGATAGATACATAGATAGATAGATGGAAGAACAGACGGACAGACAGACAGACAGACAGAAAGATAGATAGATAGATAGATAGATAGATAGATGGAAGAACAGACGGACAGACAGACAGACAGACAGAAAGATAGATAGATAGATAGATAGATAGATAGATAGATAGATAGATAGATAGATAGATAGATTGATAGAAGGAAGAACGGACGGACAGACAAATGGATAGATAGATAGATAGATAGATAGATAGATAGATAGAAGAATGGACGGACAGACAAATGGATGGATGGATGGAAGAACGGATGAACAGACAGACGGATGGATGGATGGATGGATGGAAGAATGGACGGACAGACAAATGGATAGATAGATGGATGGAAGAACGGATGAACAGACAGACGGATAGATAGATAGATAGATAGATAGATAGATAGATAGATAGATAGAAGGAAGAACGGACGGACAGACAAAGGGATAGATAGATAGATAGATAGATAGATAGATAGATAGATAGATAGATAGATAGATAGATAGATGGAAGAACAGATGTACAGACAGACGGATGGATGGATGGATGGATGGATGGAAGGAAGAATGGAAGAATGGATGGACAGACAAATGGATAGATAGATAGATAGATAGATAGATAGATAGATAGAAGGAAGAACGGATAGATAGATAGATAGATAGATAGATAGATAGATAGATAGATAGATAGATAGATAGATGGCTGGATGGATGGATGGATGGATGGATGGAAGAACGGACAGACAGACAAATGGATAGATAGATAGATAGATAGATAGATAGATAGATAGATGGAAGAACGGATGGATAGATCGATAGATCGATAGATAGATAGAAGGAAGAACGGACAGACAGACAAATGGATAGATAGATAGATAGATAGATAGATGGATGGAAGAACGGATGAACAGACAGACGGATGGATGGATGGATGGATGGATGGACAGACAAATGGATAGATAGATAGATAGAAGGAAGGAAGAACGGACGGACAGACAAATGGATAGATAGATGGATAGATAGATAGATAGATAGATGGAAGGAAGAACGGACGGACAGACAAATGGATAGATAGATAGATAGATAGAAGGAAGGAAGAACGGACGGACAGACAAATGGATAGATAGATGGATAGATAGATAGATAGATAGATAGATAGAAGGAAGGAAGAACGGACGGACAGACAAATGGATAGATAGATAGATAATTGACAGAGCAGATTAATAGATGCATGTTTTCATGAATCTAAGCTGCGTCAGTAAATCTCTGGTTTGAAGGCTTGAGGTTCTCAGTCTCTCAGGTGCTTCAGAGTCTCCAGTGCTGTAATCACAGATAACAAGCTCTTATGTGTTTGTGCTGGAGACTGTTTCTCCAGGATTTGCAGTTTTTCAAGTATGCATTTTCACTTGAGAGCAGATTGAAAGATTCTGCTACTACCTATATTATTATTACCTCAGTTTCTCCATTTGCACTCTCTTACAGTGAAAGCTCTAATGTAAAGCACTAAGAAACTTCAGAAGGTTAATTCTCAGGTGAAGTCGATGTATTTATATTCAGTGCGGCTCCGCTGAGGACGAGAAGCACAGGTGCTCCATCATGTACAAGATCAAGAGCTCCATGACTCGGTGAGGCAGAAAAAAAGCCTATTGCAATTTGAACTGTGATATGATAAACATCTTATACTGCAGCTGATGCTTCGATATGAGAATATCAAGGTGACATTATTTTTAGGTCCTGATCCGAACAGTCACTATGAGATGAAATATATATATTTGTGTAATCTATCCCTTTAAAGGTAGTTAGATAGCTACATATGTCTGTTCAGTGTGCTCTTTTATTAACTGCTCCTGTAGCCTGATGCACCCACTGTGTTCTTCAGTATATTGCTCAAAAGCATAAATCAATGTAATTAATATTAATGTAACTTTCATAAATAATAGAGACACATGGATACGTTTTATGAAGGTTGCCACTGAGACAAACTGTGTCCAAAGCGGTGAACAGAGAATCTCAGAGTCATAATTACGGTAATTCCGACACAACATGAACACAGCATTAAATATTCATAGAAAACATAATGCCGTTATTATGGAGGACAAATTTACTTTTTAAATTTATATTAGAATGTGTGTACAATTAACCATCACAGATGGAGTCAAAATGAAGCAGCACACGGCCATCTGTTCAGCACACCTACACTGAAAAACAAAAGCAAAAGTCATTCGCACAGTTTAATAAATATTTATTGAAAAATTCTGAGGCACAGCATGCGGTCCAGTGCATGAAAACAAAACAGCAGCATCAGAAAGAGCCAGAAGCATCGTTCCCATCTTCCTTTACCATGTGTTTAGGTCAGGAGCGTGAAGTGATGCGGGAAAGACGCGACGTCTGCCGTCAGAGGGTTACATCTCACATCCAGACTCCTCAGTGACGGCATGAGCGACAGCTTCTCCATTGGTAATTCTGAGCGAGAGACCGAGAGAGAACAGACAGAATGAGTGAAGACGAGAGACGTGTGCAGCATCAGCCCTTCAGTGTTCATGGAGAGACAAAAGTTTACTTCATTTGGAAAAACAGAGAGATCAGATTCAGGCTCAAGATGGACTGTAAATCATTATCCATTAACTACAATGTTACAATGCAACTGCACATAATGAGTAGACGTGTGTTCCCATTGGTCTAGAATGAATGGGAGGAGCCTAATTAATTAAGTGGACAGAGACACGCCCACATGTCTCTCAAAACAGGCCTGAACATTACAGGATGAAGAAAAGCATAGGAAATGCTCACAATATTGCTTTTTAAACGAGTGAGGCAGGTAAAAAGAAGCAAATTTTAAAATTTTCTAACCATGTTTTCCATGACTATAACTGGGGATGCAGCGATATGAAAATTTTGGCCGATACCGATAACCGATAATTCTTTATATTTGAAAGCCGATAACCAATATATTGGCCGATAAATCTAAATCCAGATTTTTATATCATTTTTGAGAGCCTGATTATAGGGATGCATGATATATCGGCCACCATATCGGTATCGGCCGATATATGTTCATTTTTAATGTTATCGTTATCGGCCAGATAAGAAAATATGGCCGATATATTAAAGCCGATAAATAATGGATTATTTCCTTCAGCTGAGACACTTCAGATGCGCACTGAAATATGATTGAAATCACTTCAAAAAGGAAAATAAAGTTAAGTTCAACATGTGCAGCGCAAGTCTGTCATATAAGATATATAATAATATAATGAGAACATTATAATTGTGTGCTTGGGACATGGATTTTTGAGACTTTTGTTTTTGTAATCAGGCTCTCAAATTATCAAAAAATTTTGATTTAGATTTATCAGTCAATATATCGGTTATCGGTTTTCAAATATTAAGAATTATCGGTTATCAGTATCGGCCAAAATTTTCATATCGGTGCATCCCTAAGATTTACACCTCAAAGAAGGCGGAGCCTCAGAGCCACACCCACCTATTACATTACTGGCATGGACCAATGGTAGTTCGGAGGTGTTTACCAGCTGGAGCGAACTTTTTTATTAATCAGTTTCAAAAATGAATACAAAACCTGTCTTAACTGAAAGAAGACAAGTTGACAAAAAGATTGAATCCAATATTTGGTGATAAAATAGTGTAACAAGTGATTTATAAGCTTTTTTTGTGTGTGTGACTTTGTGCCATTTTGTACAAAATAAAAGCATTTCAAAACAAATTTCCTGGTTAAACATTAAAGCACACTAGTGTGATAACCAGTGCAAATCTTTTTCATATTTTATGTAAAATTGACAAAATTATCCACAAATAACGCTTTTTTCGCTCAGATAAATAAAGCCTACGATCGATCCGCTCCAAAAATAAATACAAAACCTGTCCTAATTGAAAGAAAACAAGCTGACAAAAAGGAAAATAAAGTTAAGTACAGCGCAAGTCTGTGTTTGGGACATGGATTTTAATGGTGAGACTTTTGTTTTTGTAATCAGGCTCTCAAAAATTATACTGTATTAAAATATTGGTTTAGATTTATCGGCCAATATATCGGTTATCGGCTTTCAAATATAAAGAATTATTGGTTATCGGTTATCGGCCAATATATGTTCATTTTTAATGTTATCATTATCGGCACAATAAGAAAATTTGGCCGATATATATAAAGCTGAAAAAATAATGGATTATTTCCTTCAGCTGAAACACTTCAGATGCGCACTGTTCACCATGATGGTTATGAATTGCTTGAAATATGATTGAAAATCCCTTCAAAAAAGAAAATACAGTTAAGTACAACATGTGCAGCGCAAGTCTGTCATATAAGCTACATAATATTATAATGAGAACATTATAATTGTGTGTTTGGGACATGGATTTTAATGGTGTTTTTATAATCAGGCTCTCAAAAATTATACTGTATAAAAATTTAGATTTAGATTTATCGGCCAATATATCGGTTATCGGCTTTCAAATACAAAGAGGAAATAATCCATTATTTATCCAAATTTTCTTATCTGGCCAATAACGATAACATTAAAAACGATAAACGATACTGATATGGTGGCTGATGTATCATGCATCCCTAACTATAACACATAAAAAATACATTTTAAAGCAGAAGCGTGTCATTTTTCGGTTGTTATACTACTTTCTGGGGTAGTTTGACGTAATGTTCCAGAAACCTGTTGGGAAACACTCATTATTTTGCAGTTGTTCGTGTTTTAGTGACACTAGTGAAGCAGAAATGACACACTTCAGCTTTAAAAACGAAAACCCTCATGTTGCTGAAGCACTCAAATCTGAAACGGAGCCTGAAGTGAGAGGCTGATGTGTTGTGATCGCTATCGGCCGGTGATCAGCGCTTCTCTTGTATTTTTCACTGTCGCCTGTTGCTGTTATTGTGTTGCATTGAGATCGGCTGCACTTATGTGAGATTGTTATTACATTGTGAGAGTCGCTTTCATCTTCTGTGGCCGTCAGATAATCACAAAGAAAATACATCACCATGGAAACGATAATTTAGCTTCTAGGTTTTATTTGTATTGAATCCTTTTTTAGAAGTATTATGAAAGAGTTTGTGAATTGATATGGAAATGGAGACATTCTGTGTCTGCTGTCTATGAAAATGCATTACAAGCCCTTAATAATGAATCTGCATTATCTGCTGCAATAAGAACATCCCTGTCATACACTACTATTCAAAGGTTTAGAGTCTTAAGATGTTTAAATTAATAGTTTTATTAATCAAGGACGTATTAAATTGATCAAAAGTGACAGTGAAGACAATTATAACGTAACAAAAGGTTCTATTTCAAATAAATGCTGTTCTTTTTTTCATCAAAGAATCATGAAAAACAAAATGGATCACAATTTCCAGTTTTCAACATTGATAATAATCAGAAAAGTTTCTTGAGCAGCAAATCAGCATATTAGAATGATTTCTGAAGGATCATGTGACACTGAAGACTGGAGTAATGATGCTGAAAATTCAACTTTGATCACAGGAATAAATTACACTTTACAATATATTCACATAGAAAACAGATATTTTGAATTGTAATAATATATCAAATTTTTTTACTGTATTTTTGAAAAAAAATCTTACTGGCCCCAAACTATCACAACATGGGGTGAATTTTAAATGATTTCTTTGCTTTGGTTCGACTGGATGTTCATTGTTCATCTCTGACAGGAAGCTGTGAAATCAGAAGTTGTTGTTTTGTGGATTGATGTGAGCTTGTGCACCGTCAGAAGTCAATTATTCATTTAAACATACATTTTTCAATACATCCAGAGGCATTGACTGGGTTTGAATCCTGTTGACAATAATGAAATCTTAACAAAGTACTTGTTCAGCATGTGCAGATGCACTTGATAGACCATGATTCTCTGTGACATTTTCTTTGCTATGTCACACTTTCTGGACTTTCTATCTAATCAAAGCGTCTCTGGGATAGTCTCAGTGGTTCTGTTCGATCGCACTGGCCCTCTTCACGTCTACAGATTCATTTCTCCATCTGTCTGAGAAGAAACTTTCAGTCTGTTTGACGAGTTTGCTTGGTTTAAAAACCATTAAATTTTACGTAACACTTTATGCATAGTGCATTAGAGGTGTTCATAATATACATTATAATGCATTGGAACCAAAGTTAAAATGCATTACAATATTTGCAATTTGTACACATATTTATAATTTATTATAACTGTGTTTACAATTATTCATGATATCATAATGCATTATAAGATGCAAAAACACTTTTATAATGCATTATATAAACATAATAAATATAATATATATATATATATAAGCAATAAGGTACAAAAGGCTGTGTTGTATCGTGAATAAGTCACGGCTGAAGGGCGTTGTTAGGCACGACACAAAGCGGAGTAATCCCACGATACAGCACAGCCTCTTGTACCTAATTGCTTTTATAAAACGGTTACCACACAATACAAATATTAAAGCCAAAAATATGTATCAATGCAACTTTCATGAAGTAAACTTTCACTAAAAGCCTTCCTTCCACCGGAAAAAATAGTCCCTGACCGTGAACAGCAACAGAAGTTACATTATTACGCCATTAGATGGCGGCAAAGACTGTCTTTATGAGTGTGTCAGTCAGTAACGAAGACTTTTACATTGAAAAGACTGAACTGTTGTGAACACGGAACAAGACGCAGCTGACAAATGCTTTGACTAGCGCTGTCAGTCATGGGAAAACCCCTTAAATGTTAAAAGGACAAGATAATACATCGGATATTTAAACAGATGTTTTATTATGAACATAGGACTGACCTGAAGGAAAATGCTAAATCTGAATGCAGGTAATAAACTCGCTCACTCGATCTCTTTCTCACAATACTCTTCTACATTATACAGTAAGCCTTAATGAACAATATCAATGTTGCTAAGGGTGTTGTGTAGTGACACACAGAACTGTTGGGTGAAGCGGTCATAGCCGTGTTTTATTGTGAATAAAATACAGCTATTGACCAATCAGAATCAAGGACAGGAACCATTATATATATATATATATATATATATAAATAAGAGATATACTGGATATATTTATATAATGCATTATAAATTGTGTGTGTGATGGTATTATTTGTTTTACGGCCTTTAATTTATGCTGATTTTAATAAAAAATTAGGATTTTCATTACGGTTTCTCTAAAAAGAATCATCTTTTTAATCAATCATATTTTCTTTAATTACACTAAAGACAATTTGAGGGTAAATGTGCTTAACGATCATGAGAATAATGTCGCAAATCTCAGTGCAAATTATCATAATAAGCGTAAAATAGGTTGTCACATTTTCATTACTTTTGATGATTTTGGTGTAGAAAATGACCCATCAGCATTAATGTTTTCTGAGTGCCATATTTTTCAGATCTCATTTCTCTTTCACACAGTGTGTTTTTGTATAATGTGTGTGTGTGTGTGTGTGCCTCTAGATACAGCTTTACTCTGCTCACATAAAGTCATATAAATGTGTTATTTCTCTGAAGTTGCACCGATGTGTCCATTAGTATTCTTTTGAAGGGACAGTATGAATGACACGGGCCTAATTGAGAGTTAATTACCCTGTCGCCTTGCGATAGTGTTTATCAGCGCTAGCACACTTCATGCTTGTTTTCATTCAGTTTGGGACATAATTAAAGAGATAATTCATCTAAAAATTACAGTTCTGTCATTATTTACTCATCCTCATGTCGTTTCTTATGTGACAACAGATGATGTATGGAAAATGGACGCAGACATTCTAGCTATCAAGTGTTCGGCGATTTATAGAGTCGAGCTCAAAAAATGCATCTTAACAGAAGTCTAGTAGTTTTATGATAATTTATGGTGTTTATTTTGTCCTTCCTGTTCACTTTCACTGCATGGAAAACAGCAGATTAGTGTCGTTATTGTTAACTAAAACCATTTTCGGTAATTCAAGCTGAAATAAAATAAAATAGAAATATTAGATGAAAAACTTATGAACGAATTGAAAAAAATTTAATATGTATTATTTTATTAATTTAAATCAAATCTTTATTTATTTATATTTTTCAATTTTAATGTACTGTTATATGTGTTTTATTTATTTAAATAAATTATTTATTTGTTATTATTTATTTATTTATTTTAATCAGGTTTTAATGTACTGTTATATCTATTATTTTATTTAAATAAATTATTTTTTATTTATTTATTTATTAACTGCCTTGCTAACTAACTAAAATAAGTTGAAGCACTGAAAATACTAAAACTAAAACTGAAATAAAAAATAATTAAGGCTATATAGATAGATTAAAAAACAAACAAACAAAAATACAAATGACAAAATTACTAAAACATAAATGAAAATTAAAATAATTTTTTTTTTAAATAAAAGCTAAAAAATCATAAAAACTATAATATTATTTAATAAATTAACAATGCAGCAGATTGGACATTCTGATAAACTGGGAGAAAGTGCAACAGAACAAGTCCCGCCTTCTAAATAAAACAGCCAATCGCTGATTGGGAAAGTCATCACTTTGTTTTTCATGTCTGCGGGTTGAAACAACCCCAAATAACATGATATTTAGTCCCTGGAATGCAAATTTTACCAGGGGAAAGTCTCAAAAACGCGGATTTTACCCCCCAGAACACGTTTTTTACCGGGGGACCTCCCTGACATGCGATTGGGCTAGTTTTGTGTAGCAATTGAGCGGGTTTTGTTGTGAAAACCTGGCAACCCTGATTGGCTGGTCCAGCCTTAAAAAAAATGAGCTTTTTCAACACTGTTTGAGCATAAGAAACATCATTTACGAGACCGTTGTTGTCAGATTTCATTGGTAATCTGTCACCTGTGATCTGGTTCCCCTCCACGTTGATGTTCTGGAGGCTGCTCACGTCCGTCAGGCGCTCTGGGAAAACCGTCAGCTTGTTTTTGGAGAGGTTGATGCTGACCAAGTGCTCCATGTTGCCGACCGCCTCCGGCAGCGTCGAGAGGACGTTTCCCTGCAGATCCACCTCTACAGGAAGAGACAACACAACCTTGCATTTATGCTTGTCATATTCTGTGCCCAACTTGTCCCAACTCCCATGAAGCATTGCAAGTGATGCAACTAAGTCAGTCACTCTGAAACAGCTTATTTATTTGATGTGAAGAATATTTCGCAACTTCAACATGTACAATAATCAACAAGTACACTAAAGTTCAACAGTAAGATGTTTTAATGTTTTTTAAGATGTTTTTAAGTCTCTTCTGCTCACCATGGCTGTTTATTTGATCTAAAATACAGTAAAAATAGTGAAATATTTTTAGAATTTCAAATAACTGTGAATATATTGTAAACTGTAATTTATTCCTGTGATCAAAGCTGAATTTTCAGCATCATTACTCCAGTCTTCAGTGTCACATGATCCTTCAGAAATCATTCTAATATGCTGATTTGCTGCTCAAGAAACATTTCTGATTATTATCAGTGTTGAAAACTGTTGTGCTGCTTCATATTTAGTTAATATGATTGGTCTAGAGAGACACCTGAAGCTTTTCTCTTGATGGTACGAACTGAAAGTCTCACCTCTTAACTGTGTAAACGTGAGGAAGAACTTGTTGCTCAAGGCCTTGATCTGGTTGTTGGCCAGAGAGATCTTGTGGATGTTGTCTGTGCAGCTGCGGATCATTTTGAAGACGCCGTCAGGGAAACTCACGAGGCCGCAGTCGGACAGATCTGAGGCAGAAAACAGCTCTGATTCAGATCGACTCAGGTGAAATCAGTGTTAATATGAGAGCTGTAATTAAGAGATTGTGTTGTTCAGAGAGCCGTCGCCTCTGCAAATCAACATGCTCCCATTGTGCAATCACTCAGAAAATCATGGAAAATGACTGACGGACAGAAATTAATGCTGTAATTTGGAGGCTCTTGATGTGTGTGTGTGTGTGTGTGTGTGTGTTTAATCAGAGGTGTCGGCTTCACAATGCTGCTGATTGCGATGTGAGTTTATTTACACTTGGTATTAAATGACTGATATGATGATTTAAAGAAAATGACACTTGATCAATTGGAAAATGGTCAAAATCAAGCGTGTGTGATTTATAGGAGCTTCTCGGCACAATGGCACCATCTACTGAGCACATTAGAGCCAAACAATAATAATAATAAACTAATAAACCCCAAAATATGATCATCCTCATGGAGGGACTCCCATACCAAAATGTAAAAGTCAACTATATATTATCCAATATAGAGGCCCAATTTATACTTTGAAAAAATAGTAATATTATAAATATGTGTAAAATATTATTTGAAAAATATTTAGTTTCTTTTAAGTTACATTATTATTACTTTCTGTTGTTTTTTTCTTACTATAGAAATATACTGTTATATCTATTATTTTATTTAAATCAAGTTTTTTTATTTATTCATTTTAATCCATTTTTAATGTACTGTTATATGTATTATATTTATTTAAATATTTTTTTATTTATTCGTTCATTCATGTTAATCAGTGTTTAATGTACTGTTATGTATTATTTTAAATACATTTATTTATTCATTCATTCAGTCATTTTAATCAATTTTCAATGTACTGTTATATGTATTATTTTATTTATTTAAATCAATTATTTATTAATTCATTGTGAATTTTAATGTACTTAATACATTATACTATATATATATATTTCATTCATTTTAATAATTTTTAATCTACTGTTATATGTATTTTATTTATTTAAATACATGTATTTATTTCATTTTAATCAATTTTTAATGTACTGTTATATGTATTATTTATTTAAATCAATTATTTATTTATTTATTAATTCATTGTGAATTTTAATGTACTTAATACATTATACTATATATATATATATATTTCATTCATTTTAATAATTTTTAATGTACTGTTATATGTATTATTTTATTTAAATTAATTATTTATTTATTCATTCATAGTGATCAATTTTAATGTACTGATATGTGTATTATTTTATTTATTTAAATCAATTTTATTTATTCATTCATTTTAATACATTTTTAATGTACTGTTATATGTATTATTTTATTTATTTAAATCAATGTATTTATTTATTCATTCATATTAATCCATTTTTTTTTATTATTTATTTATTTCCACATACCCCTATAGCAGTCCCTTGGGGTCGACGGACCCTGACTTGAAAACGGCATCATCAGGAGTTACGCGTGTGTTTAGGAAAAGGTGACAAAAATGATATATGAGTTATTATTCTGTTGTCAGTCAGTATGTTTGAGGCGCCCTGATCTTTACCCACCCAGCGAGTCTCTCCCCTCTTCCATGGTGGCGTTTATTCTCCGGGCGACGTTCGCCACGGCCTCCGCCATCCTGTTGGGTGCAGGTGTGATCTGAGGAGTGATTGGTGGGTTCAGTGGCGGCTGTTACTAATGCACAGGAAATCACGGGTATGAGCCATGGACAGCCACTTCCTGCCAGAGCGCACAAACATGCAGTGACATCGTAAAGCTCTCTGGAGTCATCAATATCTGCAACATAATGTCTGTTACGCATGTATGTATATGTGTGTATATATATATATATATATATATAAAAAATAAATACAATTTTATATATATATGTTATATATACACACGTACATGTACATAAAAAAATATATATATATATGTGTATATATATATATATATATATATATATGTGTATATATATATATATATACACACACATGCATATATATATTTATGTGTATATATGTACGTATATATATATAAATTATATCTATATTATATACATGTACATATATATGTATATATGTACATATATAAACGTATATATACACATGTATATATGTATGTAAATGTGTGTGTATATATATATAAAAATGAAAAATAAATAAAATTATATATATATATATATGTTATATATACACATGTACATACATGCATATATATATGTGTATATATATACGTATATATATATACATATATATGAAAAATAAATAAAATTATATATATGTACATATATATGTATATATGTACATACATATATAAAACGTATATATATGTACGTGTATATATATATATATATATATATATATAAAATAAATGAATATGAATACACATATATACACATAATATATGTGTGTACGTGCATATGTGTATATATATATATATATATATATATTTACATATGTGTATATACTTATATATATATTCACATATATGTATATATATATATATTCACATATGTGTATATACACACACACATATATATATATATATATTCACATATATGTGTATATACATATATATATATATTTACATTCATGACAGCAAAAAAATAAATTAAATAAAATTAAAAATAAATAAAATTATATGTATAGCTTACACACATATATAATATATATATATATATATTTACGTGTATATGTCTGTCTATATATATATATATATATATATATATATATTTACGTGTATATGTCTGTCTATATATATATATATATATATATATGTGTGTAAGCTATACATATAATTTTATTTATTTATTATTTTTTTGCTGTGTCATGAGTTGTTTGGGGTATGACTTTCAACTTCCAAAATTATAAAGCTCAACACAACTCATGACACAGCAAAAACGTAAAAGGTAATATAGAAACATCGTCATTGGCCAACAGAAGTTTTAATTAAGCAAAATAACAACTGCTAAAACAAATGTGACGACATCCTGTCACGCCCTTACATTTTTTGACATACTTTTGTCCTAAAAACACAGTAGTTCAAATCTACCTTCATTTCATAGCTAAATGTCTTTGTGCAAATCATGAATAAGCAAAGCATCTGACAGATAAAGCCTCAAGCAGCTGAACAGACGAATATAGAAACACATGAAGTTATTAATAGCACGAGTATTTCCGCATCTGAACGAACATTATCATATTATTTAATGTAACATCACAAATATTAACTCGCTTTATGGACTGCAGTATTATTGCTCAGTGTATGATATGACTGACGTCATGCCATTCATTTAACTTAAAGCATTAAAGTAAAAATACGAACACATTCAAATATGCAAAATAAAGCAGACTGTTGAACAAGAGCTGCAAACCCTCACATTCAGACATGCGATGCAGTCTCACCGTCTCCATTCACCGGACAGATGACTTATAAAGTGTGTATGTTTATGTTCTGTAAGGCGAGACCGAGCAACATGCCGACAACGGATGCCGTATTCCGCTACAACTGTCGTGAAAACGCATGCCACATTACTTGACGGCAGCATGTGCTGTGTAACACAACTTTTCAGCTCTGAAAGTATGGTTTGCTGTACACTATATTTTATTAGGTTTTCGGCTTTTGTAATTGGTGTAGCATTGTTAAGAAACAATTTTAATTCAAGGGGAAAAAATACATTTTTGCATAAAATTCTCTAAACCTTATTCTAAGTGTATTATTTGTATTTATTTAAGGTTTTAGGCTACATCCACACAATGAAAACAGCACAAAAAGCCTTTGTAGAGCTAGTGTTTTATAATGCTGTCATCACAGATTATATTTAACTTCTTTAAGAAATGCAAAAACTGATCCCTAAAGCCCTGGAAATTAAAATGCATGGTTTATTTTATTATTATATATTTTTATATAACATTTGAATTTATTTGTTCGTTTTATAGGCTACATTCTTATCATAAAAATAGAAATTAATGCATGTTAGAATCCTATAATGTCTCACTTTAAATATAAAATGCACCTTTTTGAAACCAAACTCAAGTCATTATAAATACTTTAAAGGAGAGCAGATTTCTACATTATTAGAATTTAAATAGGTTTGGAAATATGTATTTCTTTGAAAACAAGAGCAAATATCTGGTATATCTGTTATAATGACAAAAAAAAATCTACGTTTATTAATTTTAGCCCATAAATGTAGCAATAATTTTGTTAAACCAGCTGTTAATCTAGTTGAGAGTTTAAAACACGCTGTACGTACCGCTGTGTTCTGTGTTTGCCGTGTGCAGCAAACCGTTTTCCCCTCAAAGCTGATCCCAAGAGCTGCGATTCTGGAACGTCCCTGCCGGATCAGGACTGGAATGGACCTTTACTGTGGAACAATGGAAGGTGATTGTGTTGAACCCGTGACCCCTGCTGACCTCATAGACAAAAACACATAGTCTGGGAGTTCTAGAAATCATGATGAGTTTGTTGAATCGCTCTCTCTGGATGTTCAAGTATTAAGTCACATCACATTTCCCTAGATCTCTTTTACCTTTAGAAATGCAGATGGTTTCAATGTGGGTCTTTTGAATTAAGGATGTTATGAGGATGTTGCAGTGCATTACTTTAAAAATGTTTTGACAGTTCTGCCACAATAAAACCTTTGGGGAAAAACTCACAGGAAGTTGCTACTTTGAGTGGAATCTTCTCTCTAATGTTGTTTGATTGTGAATGTTGGGATTGGAAATAAATTATGTGACATTGTAGGAGATATATAATAAATTTCAGTAGGAATAATACAAAACTTTTCTATTTGTAAAATAACTTTGTAGAGATGTAGATGGATCGATAGATAGGATATATATGCGTTGATAGATAGATAGATAGATAGATAGGAGGATATATATGCGCAGATAGATAGATTGATAGGATATATATTAATAGATCGATAGATAGGATATATATTGATAGATAGATAGATAGACAGGAAATATATGCGTTGATAGATAGATTGATAGGATATATATGCGCAGATAGATAGATAGGATATATATATATGCGTTGATAGATAGGATATAGATAGATAGACAGATAGATAGGATAGATAGATAGATACATAGGATATATATTGGTAGATAGATAGATAGATACATAGATAGGATTGGTAGATAGACAGACAGACAGATAGATAGATAGATAGATAGATAGATAGATAGGATATATATTGGTAGATAGATAGATAGATAGGATATATATTGGTAGATAGATAGGATATATATTGGTAGATAGATAGATAGATAGATAGATAGGATATATATTGGTAGATAGATAGATAGATAGGATATATATTGGTAGATAGGTAGATAGATAGATAGATAGATAGATAGGATATATATTGGTAGATAGATAGATAGATAGATAGATAGATAGATAGGATATATATTGGTAGATAGATAGATAGATAGGATATATATTGGTAGATAGATAGATAGATAGGATATATATTGGTAGATAGATAGATAGATAGATAGATAGGATATATATTGATAGATAGATAGATAGATAGATAGATAGATAGATAGATAGATAGGATATATATTGGTAGATAGATAGGATATATATTGGTAGATAGATAGATAGATAGGATATATATTGGTAGATAGATAGATAGGATATATATTGGTAGATAGGTAGATAGGTAGATAGATAGATAGATAGATAGATAGATAGATAGATAGATAGATAGATAGATAGATAGGATATATATTGGTAGATAGATAGATAGGATATATATTGGTAGATAGGTAGATAGATAGATAGATAGATAGATAGATAGATAGATAGATAGATAGATAGATAGGATATATATTGGTAGATAGGTAGATAGATAGATAGATAGATAGATAGATAGATAGATAGATAGATAGATAGATAGATAGATAGATAGATAGGATATATATTGGTAGGTAGATAGATAGATAGATAGATAGATAGATAGATAGATAGATAGATAGATAGATAGATAGATAGGATATATATTGGTAGATAGATAGGATATATATTGGTAGATAGATAGATAGATAGGATATATATTGGTAGATAGATAGATAGATAGGATATATTTTGGTAGATAGATAGATGCTTCAATAAAGAACAAAATAAAGAGTTTAAAATCTTTCAGGCAAATACTTTTATTTCTATTAGCAAAAATAACATTGGCTGATCTCTCTCTCTTTGTACAAGGATTCATATATTATATTTACATAAATATCAAACCTTTATTTATGTATTATTTACAATAAATATTTACATAGATTGTCCACCTCGTGGTGTAATTGTAAATACATAGACAGTGCTTGAGATCTTTATAATCCATTTAACAGTTTTCATCTCTGATCATCACTTTCTAGAACCTCCAGGAGAGAAATGTTTTTCTTCACTTCTTCTTCTTCTGTTTATCAATCATGCTGAATTAAGACTCCTGATCCCTCAAGTGTTGCGTCTCCTTCTCTTTTTGAAGTCCTTACATGTTGTGGATAATGCCGCTGGGCTCTCACAGGCTCACGCCAGCCGAGGCTCGTCCTCTCCAGCGCTGTGATGGTCTGTCAGGAGCGGTGATGAAGCTCACGTCAGAGACAGCCACACTCCTCCACCACCATGTCTTCATGATGTCTCAGGATCAGCTCTCCGCTCTCGTAGTACAGCATGCTGAGAGGACTCATCTTTGTGGGCGCGCAGCAGGCGGCCGGAGCTCTGCTGGGATGGTAGTACTTCAGCAAACTCTGGAGGAGGAACAGATGAAGAGCAGCGTTACTTTACCATCATATCTTGATATTTTGAATTAGGTTTCATTTTCTTATTTTCCATTTTTATTTTAACTTCAGTTAAAGTTTTAGTAATTTTGCTCTGTTTTTGTCATTTTTTTGTTTATGTTTATATAGTTTTTATTCATTTTATTTTCAGTTTATTTTAATATGTCAAGTTATATGAAATGATGATGAGAAATGTTGCCTTGGCAACTAGATAAATAAAATACATTTACGTTTTTTTAGTGCTGTCAAATCGATTAATCGCATCTAACATAAAAGTTTGTAAATATATAATGTTTGTCTGTGTGTGTGTGTGTGTGTGTGTGTCTATATATATATATATATACTCTCACACACATATATTTTACAAACTTTTATGTTAGATGCGATTAATCGCGATTAATCGATTTGAAAGTACTAGTTTTTATATTTCAGTTAACGTTAATGAAATGTTTTTTAATGTCATTTTTATTTCAGTTTTTACTTTAGTTATTTTAGTACTGAAATGCAAATGAGAAATGAAGTTTTTAAAGTTTTTTTTATATTTTATTTTCAAGTATTTCAGTTTATTTCAAGTAACAATTTTTTTGTAATTTTATTTCAGTTTTAGTTTGAATTATTTCAGTACTTCAAAAAGCTAAAGACAATGAGAAATATTGCCTTGGCAACTAGATAAATAAAATAAATTTACGTTTTTTTTAGTGCTGTCAAATCGATTAATTGCGATTAATTGCATCTAACATAAAAGTTTGTAAATATAATATATATATATATGTGTGTGTGTGTGTGTGTATATATATATATACACACACACACTCACGCATATATATTTCTTACAAATTTTTGTTAGATGCGATAAATCGCGATCGATTTGACAGCACTCATTTTTCATTTCAGTTAACGAAAATGGTTTTTAATTTTAATGTCATTTTTATTTCAGTTTTAGCTTTAGTTATTTTAGTACTGACATAAAAATGAGAATTAAGAAGTTTTTAACGTTTTTTTTTTATATATATTATCTTTTTTCAAGTATTTAAATTTATTTCAAGCAACCAATTTTTTATAATTTTATTTCAGTTTTAGTTTGAATTATTGCAGTACTTCAAAAAGCTAAATGAAAATGAGAAATGTTGCCTTGGCATACATTTACGTTTTTTTAGTGCTGTCAAATCGACTAATTGCGATTAATCGCATCTAACATAAAAGTTTGTAAATACATTATATATATCTGTGTGTGTGTGTGTATATATATATATACACTCACACACACACACACACACATATTTTTTTAAGTTAGATGCGATTAATCACGATTAATTTGACAGCACTCGTTTTTAATATTTTTTCAGTTAATGTTAACGAAAATGTTTTTTAATGTAATTTTCATTTCAGTTTTAGCTTTAGTTATTTTAGTACTGAAATGAAAATGAGAAATAAGAAAGAAGTTTTTAAAAGTTTTTTATTTTATTTTCAAGTATTTCAGTTTATTTCAAGTAACAATTTTTTGTCATTTTATTTCAGTTTTAGGTTTATTTCAGTACTTCAAAAAGCTAAATGAAAATGAGAAATATTGCCTTGGCAACTAGATAAATAAAATAAATTTATGTTTTTTTAGTGCTGTCAAATCGATTAATTGCGATTAATCGCATCTAACATAAAAGTTTGTATATATATATATATATATATATATATAGATGTACTCACACACACACACACACACATATATATTACAAACCTTTAAGTTAGATGCGATTAATCGATTTGACGGTACTCGTTTTTAATATTTTATTTCAGTTAACGTTTCAGTTAAATGTTTTTTAATTTTAATGTAATTTTTTATTAATGTTTTAGCTTTAGCTTTATTTAAATTTTATTTTATTTCAATGAACGTTTATTTCAAGCAATGAAAATGTTTTTTAATGGTTTTAGTTTTAGTTAACAATAATAACCCTGTTGAGGAGAACATCTGAAATATCAAGCAGTTCCAAAACACGTTAATGCTTGTTGTTTTCAAACTGTCATTATTAGTGGTTTAATCTTAAAAATAGCCTCAGAGTTACAGAAGCTGAGCCCCTCACCTGCATGTACGCGTGGTTGGTGGGATGAAGCTCTTCCCCCAGAGGGTTCGGGCAGCTCCCCTCGCAGCGGTACGCGTTGTACTTCTTGGGGAACACGATCCACGATCCCCATCCGATCTGATTGAAGTCCACGTGCATGTCCACTCTCCTGCACATGGAGCTCCTCTCCGCCGGACTCCGGACCAGCTCCGGGTTCCTCATGGGTTGACCTCTGCGACCCCTCTTGCTCTTGTGCGGCCTCTCTCTCCGCACCTCCTTTCCTTCGGTGTTGAATAAGAACTTGGACTTCTCCGCCGTGTGGAGGAGACTGGCCTTGTCCTGTTCTCCCTGTTCGGAGGTGGTGTGTGAGAATATCAGCAGCATGGCTCTGTGACGGATGCCATCCGTATGTTTGGGCCCGTTCTGAAGAGATCTCGCGGCTCTCTTCGTCTTCACGCGCCTCCTCTCGGAGAGTTTCGGACCGATCCAGTTTAGGAGCAGGTCTGTGATGTTGTAGACCCTCCAGTGATGGGAGACGCTCATCAGAGATGATCCCGACAGCCGGCCCAGCGACTGGTTCTCCAGACAGACGTCGCGCTGGTTGCACGGGACGTCCTGCTGGTGTTTGATCTCCACTGTGATGTTCATCTGATGCGTTTCTTTGGGAATACGAATCCTCAGCTCCGCGGCCTGAATCTGACGTTCAGACAGCACCGAGGAGAGGTCGAAGTGTGTGACGTAGTGCCCGTCTTGATTGATCAAACCTGGGAAAGACGAAGAAAAGACGTAAATACACTCGTAGGATAACATGTGACCTGCACATGTCAAAGACGCAGCCCATCAGGCTCTTTTGATATGTATTTTCCTCTCTGTCGTGTACACAGACCTGACAGTAATGAGGTGATTTGTGCCAGCTGAACACACACACTTTGATCCTCGTGTGTGAGGCTCTCGTCCGCTGGAGTGTATTAGGCCTGTACATTTACATTCAAATTACTAATTGCTTTGGTTTATCTAATGAGTGTTCCTGGCTGTGTTTAATAGCTCTGCCGTTCAACAGCAGTTCAAATAATCATTAGATGACTTCTGTAATAGTGCTTCCACATTTGAATCTGAAAACTTGGAAGCAATTGCAGTTTAACATAATTTAACAATATTATTTAAAATATGTATTATATTTTTTCTTGTTGCAGTCTAATTATTCTGTTTATTCGAAATAATTATTAGACTGTGACAATAAAATATAATGTTTGAGATAATAATAATTACAAATATTTATATTTTTCTTGTTGCAGTCTAATGATTATTCTGTTTATTATTAATAATTTATTCTAAATAACCATTAGACAGTAACAATAAAATATAATATATGAGATAATATTAATTTAAAATGTATTATATTTTTCTTGTTGCAGTCTAATGATTATTCTGTTTATTATTAATAATTTATTCTAAATAACCATTAGACTGTATTAATAAAATATAATATTTGAGATAATAATAATTAAAAATATTTATTATTTTTTCTTGTTGCAGTCTAATGATTATTCTGTTAATTCTAAATAATTTATTCTAAATAATCATTAGACTGCAACAAGAAAAATATAACATTTTAAATTAATATTATCTCATATATTATGTTTTATTGTTACTGTCTAATGATTATTTAGAATAAATTATTCCGAATAATATTTGAGAAAATTAAAAATATTTATAATATTTTTTCTTGTTGTAGACTAAAGATTATTTCGTTTATTATAAATAAAATAATTTATTCTAAATAATCATAGACTGTAACAATAAAATATAATATTTGACATAATTAAATTAAAAATATGTATTATATATATTATATATTATATAAAATATTATATAATTATATATTATATTATATATTTCTTGTTGCAGTCTAATGATTATTTTGTTTATTCTGTTTATTATAAATAAAATTATTTATTAATATTATTAATTTAAAATAAAATAATTTATTATAAATAATCTTTAGACTAACAATAAAATTTAATATTTGAGATATTAATGTAAAATATTTATAATATTTTTCTAGTTGCAGTCTAAAGATTATTTCATTTATTATAAATAAAATTATTATTATAAATAATCTTTAGACTGTAACAATAAAATATAATATTTAAGACAATATTAATTTAAAATATTTATAATATTTTTCTTGTTTCAGTCCAATGACTACTCTGTCTATTCTACTGCAACAATAAAATATAATATTTGAGATAATAATTAAAAATATTTATATTTTTCTTGTTGCAGACTAATGATTATTCTGTTTACTCTAAATAATATATTCTAATTTAATCTAAATAATAATGCTACAATAATAACAGAATACATATTTTAAATAATAATAATAATAATATCATAAATTTATTTAAATCGATTAAAATGTTACAATTTATCATTATTTCTGATTATTATTATTATTATTGTTGTTGACAAACCAAGCCAATCATATTAAAGTGCAAGGCTTCCAGAAATGTTTTCAGAAGCAATAAACATTAATGATCAGTATGAATATCGATATTGAATCTAATTATTAGAAACATTAAATCTTTATTAGAAACAGCAATCAATTAGTCAGAGGTGTGGACCACATCAGTTAAATAGTCTCATATCTTGAATTATTATGCCATATCGCATCACCAATCTGATTAAAACCCGCAGTATCGATCTGATATTAACTTTATCCTAATGGAGAGGCCAGGCAGCGCGACTCTAATCCCTTCACAACAAACACCGGATCGAAACCCATCGTTTAACACCTCCAGAGCTCGTGCACATCAGCGGCCCGCGCGTGCTCGGGAACCCGGAGCACCTAATCTAATCAGGCGACGTGTGAAAAAGAGCCGAGGAGGGCGATGTTGATTTGGGTTTAACAACTGATTTGTGTAAGGATGTCTGGCGAGGGTCTAATCCACATCAGCTTTGCGCAGAGCATTAGTCCTGGACTTATTCAGCTGCGAGTGAGATGTGGATTGAAGGTGTCTGGCGCTGAGATTTGACAGCCAGGAGCCACAGAGACCCCCAACAAAAGACCTGAGAGAGATTTTCACCTCGGTGCGCAAGTTCCCGTCTTTAAATGTAAAACTAAACTCTTTTTTAACATCTATGTGAATGATAGGAATGCCATATCTTACTCTTTGACAGGATGCTCTTGATGGTGTCCGCTTGCTCGTGCTCCATGTTCTCCACAGGACGCGTCTGGTTGAGTTTGAAATGCCGGTAGAGGTGCATCATGTAGGTGGGTAAGTGATGCCGGTGGCTCCGGTCCAATCTGGATGGGTGAGGTGACATATTCCGTGTGCCATGATGATTATTGTGCTTTCCGAATACTCCAAGAAGCAGAAGATGGTAGCAGGCCACGCGCAAAGCTCCGCGCACATGCATGATGGACTGAAGTCAGAATGACAGGTCGAGGGGTCCAGGAGAGCTTATATACCCCCCTCCCTCCGGCCCTCTGCATATTTAACAAGTAGCAGAGGACATTAAAGGAAATTGACATGCCATGACAGCTCATCATCTATTCATGTGGTAATGCGCCGCATATTTTACAATGAACAATTAGAACACCTTGCGCCCGCGTGACGTCACCAAAGTTGCTTTTTGCCCTTTGAAGACTGTAATGGCACTTTCACTGCGAGAACTGAAGCCAAGGACGGTCAACTCTTATCAAATGTATGAAACATCAGATTTATATACTGATAGACTCAAAAATAAATCTTATTTTGATATATATATATATATATATATATATATATATTAGTTTAGAACGCACACATTTATCATGCAGAGAAGATAGATTACAAGAAACGCCTGAAAATGACTTAACTTGGCGTCTGATTCAGTGAGTCGATTCGTTCGGACGAATCCTTCAACAGCGTCAACTCTTATCAAATGTATGAAACATCAGATTTATATACTGATAGACTCAAAATAAATTTTATTTTGATGTTTATAGCTATCGTGGTTAAGTAGGTATCGTTGCTGGCTTAACTTGCAGATAATTTTATAGGTATTAGTAGAATAAATAAATAAATAAATCAGGGCCGTTAACCATCATAGACACTGAGGGGGACAAGTCCCCCCCAATAATTAGAAATGGCCAAATTGTCCCCCCCAATATTTGAAATTCTAACAATATATATAACGCAAATTAATGCAAATAGTTCCAAAATGATTATTTCCTAACTAGAATTAGACCTAGAATGTCCTTCACTGTTCTGTTTCTTTATGCTATATTAAAATAAATAATAATAATAATTATATATATATCATGCAGAGAAGACAGATTACAAGAAACGCATGAAAATGATTTAACTTGGCGTCTGATTCAGTGAGTCGATTCGTTCGGACATTTTATGTGCTCGACCTTTGTAGTGAATGAAATATCTAGTCAAATGTTATTATGGTCCCAAACCCATGCATAGTTTGGACTCGACCGAATCATTAAAATGAACCGACTCAAAGGAACGATTCGTTCGCGAATTAGACCTCGCTCCAATTATCAAAAGAGAATCGTTTGTGTATGTGTCGCATTGAGTTTTTTGTTGATATATATATATATATAATTTCCCATTGGCTGATGGATGATATAGTGCTGCTGTGAAAACACTGCTAACTTTTATATAGTAATATATGGAGCCTAATAAATACTGATAAAATAAGGCAGAAAAATTAATGCATTACTTTTAAATTTACAACAAAATATCTGAGTTACTTTTTCAAATAAGTAACGCACGTTACTTTGTTTTCCCATGTATTGACTGACAGCTCTCCTGTCCCCATGTTGAGCCTTTACAATTGCCAAAAATATAACTTTTTCGTTGTTATTAAAAAACAAACAGCCCAACTAAAAAGTAATGTAACACATTCATAAAAAGTAACGCAATTAGTTACTTTTTTAGGGAGTAACGCAATATTGTAATTATATATATATATATATAATTTTCATAGATGAAATGAATGGCTAGACTGACTAATATACACAATACACACGTTTTCTCTTTATGGTTGAACTGATTTTAGGATCCTGCAGCGCCTGGCACCAAACACACACACACACACACTCGCACTCGCGCACACACACGCATGCTCAAAGAGCCAGTCTGAGAACCCACGAGTGCCTTCTTTCTTTCTTTCTCTCTTTCCTTCTCGAGTGTTTGAATCCAGCCGTGCACAGAGAGATTAGCTGAAGTGTGTTTGCTCAGACCAGCGATTCTGTTTTGAAGGCGGAGGCTGTTTCACGGCGATGGTGAGTGCTCAACTTTCTGCAGAGCTTTATGTGATCGAGTTCTTCACATGCATGGATGTAGCTTACATGGTTCATGAAGCTGCATTGCTGTAGTTGTGAAAAGACACGAGTTATTAAAGCGAGTGTGTGAAACAGACCGAATCTCTTCGTCTATGTAGCGGTATTTTACTATTTCTGCATGAATATGATTCACTCTAGTCATACGTATATAACTAGTATGTGATTTGTAAATTAGTTTAGAACGCACACATCTATCATGCAGTGAAGACAGATTAAGAGAAACGCATGAAAATGATTTAACTTGGCGTCTGATTAAGTGAGTCGATTCGTTCGAACGAATCTTTCGGTATTTTATGTGCTCTTCCTTTGTAGGGAATGAAATATCTAGTCAAATGTTAGTATGGTCCCATGCACAGTTTTGGACTCGACCGAATCATTAAAGTGAACCGACTCAAAAGAACGATTCGTTCGCTCGCTAAAATTATCAAAAGAGAATCGTTTGTGTGTCGCATTGTTGTAACAGAACTCGATTAAACTCACATTCACGGCCATCATCTTGATATTTGAATAACTTATGAAGTCTTTCACACCCTGAGGTGAGTTTATAAAGCTTTTGATGTGGCAGATAGAGGTAGAATCATAACTGAGGGAATGTAAACGAGTCAATTTGACAGTATTGAATCTCGTGGAGAACGTAATTTTTCAGTTAGGAAAATAATATGACTACGTTTCTCATTTTTCTTGACAGGCTTCGTGAGATTCATTCTCCTAACGGCTCAAATTAGAAACTAGGCATTAAATAAGACATAATCTATTTCTCATTATTGAATATGGATGAAACCTACATGCTTAAATCTTATCAATCCGCATAAAAGCTATTTGATATTAGTGGATTGAAATGCTAATGTGTGGATCGAGAGTCGAGCTTTATGAAGATTAATGGTGATGAAGTTCGTTTCGATGCAGTTCGGTTAGTTGAGCTGATAGCCATCAGAACTCTATGAATAATCCATCTGTTTGAACCTGTCAGTACTAGATTAGAGGAGTTTGCGTTAGGGATTGAGATAAAGTCAGAAGAGGCACGGGTCATTTGTGGAGATCATTATAGAAATGAGGCCAATTAAAAGCACACTGACACCTTGTTTTTCTCTGGTTGGAAACATTGAATTCATATCTAATTTAAGCTATCAACAATGCAGATGCTTCTTTGGGTATTTCACCTGCTTTTGAAGTTCATAAAACTTTGTTATGAGAAGTTTGACATTGGGGCAAGTTGTCACAGGTTCTATATGAGAAGTCCATTGCACAAATACTTGATTTCTCTAGCAGCCATTTTGTGTTTTAGATTCAAACATCTTTCGAACTACAATTACAAAATCAATCACAATTTTAAATGCTATTGGGTAAACAGTAGATCCACAATGGGATAACCTTGATTTCATAATTGTTTTACTTTTGATTCTTTCATTGCTTTGTCAATGTGGGAATATTAGTTGTCCCATTGTGACAACATGCCCCGCTACTGGATTCAGCGAAATATTTTTGTAATCAAGACTTTTTTTGTGTGTGTGTGTCTGTACAGAAATTTACTTTACGTTTTTGTAACCCAAACCCACCCTGGGAAATATTCATTGGAAATGGCTAGGGATGCACCGTTATGAAAATTTTGGCCGATAATTCTTTATATTTGAAAGCTGATAACCGATATATTGACCGATAAATCTAAATCCAAATTTTTATCTAAATTTTGAGAGCCTGATTACAAACACAACAGTCTCACCATTAAAAGCCATGTCCCAAGCACACAATTATAATGTTCTCATTATAATATTATGTAGCTTATATGACTGTATTTTCCTTTTTGAAGGGATTTTCAATCATATTTCAAGCAATTCAAAACCATCATGGTGAACAGTGCGCATCTGAAGTGTCTCAGCTGAAGGAAATAATCCATTATTTATCGGCTTTAATATATCGGCCAAATTTTCTTATCTGGCCGATAACGATAACATTAAAATGAACATATATCGGCCGATACCGATATGGTGGCCGATATATCGTGCATCCCTAGAAATAGCTGGGAATTACCTGGAATAATTTCATCCTGATCTTGGCAGTATATGAACATGGATTGTAAGACAGAGTTGTGTCGTAGAATAATCGAGGGATTATTTTTTTCATAAAATCAAATCAAGTGTCATTTATGTTAAATGTTATAGTGCATCTTTAAAAGCAAAACATTTGAGCACAGATACAGCAACTTTGATTTGTTGGTTTATTTTGTTGAAGTGGTCCATGTGCTATAATGTCTTGCTGATTTTGTGCCGTACACTGAATGTGACTTCATCTGTCATTACGTGTAAAGATGATCTCAGCCACTAGATGTCATACGGTCCAGCTTATGTCTGTTTGATGTCAGTCCATTAATAGAACGGCTGTCTGAAAGCTAAAAATGCTCAGACGGTCATTTTTTGAAGACGGCATTCAGAAGCTATGATAACCCACAAATGTGTCTGGTGGAGCGGCTGGATGTTCTTTTTATTTTTAAACCTACGATTTCATTTCTACCAAAATAGACATAAGTGTCATGAAATATTCACTTAAGATATGTCTGCAGCTCACATTAGATCATCAGATCTATCCATTACTGTACTTAAGTAAATCCAAGTATTTGTACTTTATGGGAGTATTTTTATTTTGTGAAACTGTTACTTCACTAAATTCCAAAGCATAATTTAATTTTATACTCCTACATTTCATAAAAACAAGTCATTCCTCGTTATTTTGATGCGATGTCCGTTTCCTGAACGAACTGATTCTTTTCCGTTAACCTGTTAAAACGGTTCTCAAATCGAAGTGAATGATTCATTTGTGAATTGGAATGATCCTGGAGTCAACAAGTCACTGATTCAGATGATCCGGTCAGAGCGAGTCTCCAGTTAATTGAATTAACTGAATTCCCAAGTCTGACTCAAAGTCTGACTTCAGACTGCCAGCCAAAATCAGATTTTTTTGCATATCCAGACTTTATCCAGATGCGTTTTTAAAAGTCTGGACAACAAAAAAACACATGAAATGTGGTTTGATTTGGAGGTGATTTGAAATGTGATTTCAATCAGATTTTTACAGATGCATCTCAGTCTGGCTGCTCAAATTAAATTTCAAATTGTCTTTTGCGTCACTTTTAATGTTGATATGTTTGGTCTTGGCGGAATAGATCTGCTATGCTGCTGCTGTTATTGCTGCTGCTGCAGAGCAAGTACTGGACTTGCTACTGCCAATGGATACATGACATGCTGCTGCTGTTATTGGTGCTGTTGCTGAAGAGCAAGTACATACCCGACATGCTGCTGTGGACAAGTAAGACTGGCTGCTGCCGTTATTGCTGCTGTTGTTATTGGCGCTGCTGCTGCAGAGCAAGTATGGAACTTGCTACTGCCAATACATACACGACACGCTGCTGTGAACAAGACATGCTGCTGCTGTTAATGCTGCGGCTGTTGTTGCTGCTGCTGCAGATCAAGTACAGGACTTGCTACTGCCAATGGATACACAACATGCTGCTGCTGTTATTGATGTTGGCTGTTAATGCTGCTGCTACTCTTAATGCTGCTGCTGTTGGTTATTGCGGCTGCTGCTGCTGCTGTTGCTGCAGAGCAAGTACGTACCGGACATGCTGCTGTGAACAAGTAAGACTGACTGCTGCTGCAGTTATTGCTGCTGTTGTTATTAGCGCTGCTGCTACAGAGCAAGTACGGGACTTGCTGCTACCAATACATACGTGGCATGCTGCTGTGAACAAGTAAGACAAGCTGCTGCTGTTATTTCTGCGGCTGTTGGTTATTGCTGCTGCAGATCAAGTACGAGACTCACTACTGCCAATACATACACGACACGCTGCTGTGAACAAGACATGCTGCTGCTGTTAATGCTGCGGCTGTTGTTTGCTGCTGCTGCAGATCATGTACAGGACTTGCTACTGCCGATGGATACACAACATGCTGCTGCTGTTATTGATGTTGGCTGTTAATGCTGCTGCTGCTCTTAATGCTGCTGCTGTTGGTTATTGTGGCTGCTGCTGCTGCTGTTGCTGCAGAGCAAGTACGTACCGGACATGCTGCTGTGAACAAGTAAGACTGACTGCTGCTGCAGTTATTGCTGCTGCTGTTGTTATTGGCACTGCTGCTGCAGAGCAAGTACGGGACTTGCTACTACCAATACATACGTAGCATGCTGCTGTGAACAAGTAAGGAATGCTGCTGCTGTTATTTCTGCGGCTGTTGGTTATTGCTGCTGCAGATCAAGTACGAGACTCACTACAGCCAATACATACACGACACGCTGCTGTGAACAAGTAAGACATGATACTGCTGTACAGTATAGTGTACATGAATTACCCAGAGCAGATCTATACAGGTGGAGCAGGAGAAGGTGGAGGGTTTCTGAAAGCGAGCTACAAATGCTACCAAGTATTTGAAGGTTGACAGCAAGCTTATTGGCTACTGATACAGCAGGAACCAATCAGCTGTGCCCTATAGAGAATGATGTGGTTGTTAGCAGATTGAGTTAAGGACCTATCAGCCTGTGCCATCTAGAGTTTCATGACAGAGCTTTGTATTTGTTTGTGAACTATTGCAGGTTACTTGACAATTCCTAATAATTCATAATGACGTCTATAAAACCTATTTAAGCTCAATCTTACACATATTTTGAGCAGTATTTAAAATTGCAAAATAAACATTCAATCAATCTGTAATTTTTATTTTTAATACTCAAGTACATTAAAAATCAAGTACTGGATGGATCATGGTCACTGATGTGTGTTTTCAGTGAGGGCGAATCCAGACAGGAAAGTGTCCTTCCTAACGGAAACGCATGCTAGCACAGGTGTCAGGCTCTCGGAGCAGAGCGAGTCCAGTCGGAAAAGGATGTTTAAAACACAAAAGCGCATTCATCAGAGAGCAGACGGCGGGCAGCAGGAAACGGGCAGGTAACAGTTTCGCTTTTCACAGCCTGCGAGGAAGTTTCACAGGAAGCTGAAATGTTGTTCACTGCTTCAGAACATCACTTCACTTGTCACCATCACTCGATCTCTGTCTTCTGCTGCTTCCCTGTCTGCTCTGCCTCACTTCTCTGTTTAAATCCAGAAGCGTAGCAGCTTTAACAGAACATGCAAGTACCACCAGTGCAAAATGTCACAGAGCCTCATTAAAAAAGAGAGAGATGCATGATTTCCGCTCTCTTCTCTGAGGCGTTGGTCTTGCATGCATCTCTTCATTTATTGCGTCGGCAGGTTCATCAAAGCCGTTAGAGGAAAAAACAGGTGTGGCCGGGTTTGTTCTCTCGTAAACAGCCCCAATCCTGCAGAAATGATGCTGTACTCTTGTTTGTTTCCAAGAAAACTTAGATTAGCTCATGGTAATTGACTCATGGACCTGCTTCTATTGAGTTTTTTTGTCTTATTTTGGAGCTTGCCAACCCTCATGTCACTATGATTTTTTTTTTTAGATTCAGAAGAATGAAAGTCATATGAAACGACATGAAATTTTGAGCTTTCTTTAAGGAACTTTTCAGAGCTCACCGGTTGTTTTCTCTGATTCTGGTGTTATAATAATGTTCTTTTTGTCATGACGCAACTCTTGAGTTGTGTTGGACTCAGATGAGCAAAAGTTCTCCAGTGAGTTTGTGTACATGTGGTTTGCGAACAGTGTAAATTTAGCTTAGATTGAGATAGTACAGCAATTTCCTGCCTCACCCTCTTGCCCCATGTTGTGTTTCTCTCTCTCTCTGTGTGTGTGTGTGTGTGTGTGTGTCACAGTTGCCCCTAGCTGTATGTTAGTCACACAAACGTCTTGGACCCCATCAAAAGTTTTTTCTAAATGCCCCTTGAACACTTATTCTTGTAAAACCCTGTGATTCTGAGGAACTGAACACAATCAGATCACTTTGGTTATGTAGAGGCCCAGACGCATTTTCTGAGTCAAATTTGCGGTAAAATTTATATAATACTGAATTTCAGATAAAAATGTTGCTGAGAGTACTACACCCTTATTAATATCTGAAAGCATAAATAAATTAGCCAAAATATTCAATAAATGAACATTTTTTATAATTTTAATATTTAATTATTTATATATATATATATAACTAAAATGTTCATAAAAATTTATATATACATTAAATAAAATTTTTTTTTTTTTTTTAAATTTAATTTAATGTTTTATTTTAAAAATAATACATTAAATTATTTTTTTAAAAATATATATCTATATATATATATACATTTTAAATATTTAATTTAATGTTTGTGTATATATAGATATATAATTTATTAAAAAAAATATATATACACATTCAATTTAAAAAAAATGTAATATAATTTTTTTTAAAAATATTTTTTTATTTAATGTATATATATATTTTTTAATTTATATGAACATTTTATATATATATATATATATACATTTAAAAAAATATATATATATATATATATTTAATTATATATATACACACACACACACACATTAAATAAAAATATTTAAAATATATATATATATAGATATATATATTTTTTTAAATGTGTGTGTGTGTGTGTATATATATATATATATACACACACACATACATTAAAAAAATATATATATATATAATATATACATTTAAAAAAAAATATATATATATTTTTTTAAATGTGTGTATGTGTAATATATATATATATATATAATTATATATATACACACACACACACACACATTAAATGAAAATATTTAATATATATATATATTATATATACACACACACACACACACATTAAATGAAAATATTTAATATATATATATATATAAAATTCTTTTTTAAATAATTCTAACAGTTATTGTATATTATTTTTATATTTGCGTACATTAGGATATACAGTAGAAGTCTCTGTCCTGAGATAAATGCGTGTGTCCTATCTTACCTCAAACCTGTGCTGAGATTTACCGTGTTTACTCAGCTGTGTGTGTGTGTGTGTTGACAATCAGAGACAGGGTGTCTTAATTGCTTACGAATGAAGTAATTAGTGCGTTGTGCTAACTTACAAGAGCTGCGGTGAATTACGCGATGTAAACACACATGCTGTTAGCTCGTCGTGTTGTTTGGTTTGTGCTGACTGTGAGTGTGTGTATGTGTGTGTGTTTGAAGGGGTGGCAGTCACACGGTCACACTGTGGAGAGCTTTTAATTCATGTGGTAATGTGTGCGTGCGTGTGTGTGTGTGTGTGTGAGTGAGAGATGGGTAAGACCCACCCACACATCCTTCACACATGCAGATTTACCACGCTGCTCTTCCTGAGATTGTGTTTGTGTCTGACGCTCGCTGTCGCTCAGACTGAAGTCTCGCTGTCTTAGACTACTAATCAGAGGCCGACTGCCCAAAACGCACGCACACACACACGCATGCATGCACACCGCTGTAGAGAAACTCATGGCACGCCTCAGTTAGTCTGCGCAGATACCTGTCGCTCTGCCTGTCTGCGGGATCTCTGCGCTGTCGCTCTGCCCAGACCTCTCTGGATTTGATGGTGCTGCGGCACGTGTGTTCTCAGGTACGGCTGGAGCCTGTGTGTGTGTGTGTGTGTGTGTGTGTGTTGGTTTGAATGTGTTTTATACACTGTAAGTTGAGTCTTTGTTTTGTGTTCTCTGTATTTTAGTGATAAATCTTGTTGCACACAGTATTTAGGCATCATCACGAGGATATTTATGGACATGTTGATTGAGTTTGTTTATATTTTCTTCTGCTCAAATATTTCTCATGAAATGTCCATTTTGTATGCAGACTATGTAAGTGATGGCTTTTGTACTTGGGTGAAATAAGAACAAGTCTGGTTTAAAATGTGTCCGACTAGTTTTGTGTCTGACTAACTTTGTATTCATGTTCGTTTTGTATGTTTTAAAAGAACTTTTATACTATTTTCATGGTGATTTAATGACTCTAAAAGTGTCAAGTGAAGAAATATTAAGCAGTTTTCAAGGTATTTTTATATACAAACATCATTAAATGTAGGTATTTTGACAGCATAAGAAAGTTTTTTAAGAGGGTTGACCCCCCTCATGAGGGTCTACAGGGGTCCTCTCTGTGATGTCATTTCCTGTTTTATGGTTTTCTTGACAGTGACAACAAAAAGTTCCTGTCGGTTACACCACACTGATTTGCCAGATAATGTTTTCATATAATAATATTTAAAGCAAAACCGCTTCACTGCTACTTATTCTTGTATAGTGTTGCTGTCCTCAAAGCTAAAATTTCTTAAAAACAATAATTGCTTTTTTAATGGTATTTTAGGGTATGTAAAATTTTATTTATATTCTTTTTTAGACTCAAACACCACTTAAAAAGCAATGATTTCTTTTAGGAATACTATTTATTTATGTTTATTTATTTTATTAAATATCAAAATATATTTACTTATATTTATTAGTGATGCATGATATATCAGCCACCATATCGGTATCAGCCGATATGTTCATTTTTAATGTTATCGTTATCGGCCAGATAAGAAAATTTGGCCAATATATTAAAGCTGATAAATAATGGATTATTTCCTTCAGCTGAGACACTTCAGATGCGCACTGTCCGCCTTTATGGTTTTAAATTGCTTGAAATATGATTGAAAATCACTTCTAAAAGGAAAATACTGTTAAGTTCAACATGTGCAGCGCAAGTCTGTCATATAAGATACATAAAATTATAATGAGAACATTATAATTGTGTGCTTGGGACATGGATTTTAATGGTGAAACTTTTGTTTTTGTAATCAGGCTCTCAAAAATTATATAAATTTAGATTTATCAGCCAATATATCGGTTATCTGCTTTCAAATATAAAGAATTATCGGTTATCGGCCGATATATGTTCATTTTTAATGTTGTCGGCCCGATAAGACAATTTGGCCGATATAATAAAGCCGATAAATAACTCATAATTTCCTTCAGATGTGCACTGTTCACCATGATGGTTTTGAATTGCTTGAAATATGATTGAAAATCACTTCAAAAAGGAAAATACAGTCATATAAGCTACATAATATTATAATGAGAACATTATAATTGTGTGCTTGAGACATGGCTTTTGTCTTTGTAATCAGGCTCTCAAAATTAAATAAAAATTTTGATTCAGATTTATCAGCCAATATATTGGTAATCGGCTTATCGAATTATCGGTATCGGCCAAAATTTTTATAACACTGCATCCCTAATATTTATATGTTCCCTTAACTTTCAAAATTATTTTTATAGTTAATATTTTAATTTTAAATATTAAAGTACATTAGTACAGTAGCATAGCTCAGATATTCAGTGTTTTTGTGTGTCTTGTGTTTCTCTGTACGAGCTGCATGTATTTTTATTAAATGAATAAATTCAGACATGAAATCGTGTCACCGACCCACTCTCACTGCACGATGTTTTGGTTGAAAGGCACGACACGAGTGTGGAGAATAATTATTGGGAAATAAAATGATGAATTGCATTGGCTTAATGTAGTTTCACTAATGGATTTCACAGTGCTGTGGTTTGATTTTGAGCGTGTCGTCACATGATGGGTTTTCCATGGGGTTCAAGCAGGAATGTGACAGGCATGATGTCTGTCTCTCTGTCAGTTGGTCACACTGTTGTTTACTAACCCACAACACACATTAACCCACCCTCATGTCGTTCTAATGCATTTCACTCTTTCTTTGATTTCTGAATGACCAAGCTGCTCTTTTCCACACAGTAAATGCAGATTCAGGCCATTAAGACGAGGTCATATGATGTTTAATAGTTATAGATATGCCCAAATTCATATATATGACACATAATCATCCTTTAATATCCTGTAGCCTTGAGTTACCAGATTTAACATGCCAACTGTGTGTGTTGATATGTAGATGCCGAGGCTGTGTTTTCATTTTGGGCTGAGCTCTGTTCAGAATAACTGTAATTATGTGCTATTTCTGATCTGTAAGTGCCTGTGTGTGTGTGTGTGTGTGTGTGAGAGAGAGATGATGCACAGTTTTTCCTGTAGCATTCTGGGAAAACCATACAGCCAGTTTGGTCTCAGACAAATGCCAAGCTCGATTAAAGTGCTGATATTTAGTTGCATGCAAAGTGTTTTTGGTCTGTTGATATCTGAGTTCAAACTCTCGTTTACAAAAGCACTAAATATTTATATGCTTTCATTTTTTTAGTGTTATTTCAAGAGGTATTCAACAGGAATCTGTGTCATTCTAAATATGAACATATATATTTATTATCATTTGTAGCGTGAATATTACTCGGTGTGATTTTAATGGCATTTTAACTAAACGTGAAGGTTATCTATTCACCGAAACCTCATTTACACTGTAAATATTACAGTGAACATGCAAATCATTCAGTATCACAGTATTGCCGTCCAATACGATCATGAAGTAACATGCACATCCCCGTGGTGTTGCAACACAGGAAGTTGTGTGAGGAAGTTAGTTTTTCCGGGGCAGTTGTTCTTACTCATAGGGGAAGTTCTAAAGACACTGTGGTTCATTGCTAATGGAGGTGAAACGGTGATTGTCAAAATAATCAGTCTTCAATATAGTGTAAAACCCCAGTAAACACCGTTCTCTGACCGCTGTCTTAGTCAAATGAATTATTCATGTCGACATCGCTGTCATGCATTTGTATGTTCTTTTCTTAAAGACACTCAACATCCTCATTTTATGAGGGTAGTTCCCTGTTGGAAGGGATTTTTATGTCTTAAGTCATGGTTTTGTAACTCTGACCTACACGTAATGTGCCGCAGATTAAGGATGTGTTCTGATTTCCAGATAGTTCCCTGTGAAGTGGTCTTAACAGGGTAGCAGGCCATCTTAGTTTATAGTTGAGATATAAACACTGATGTCTACAGTAGTAATCAAAATAGAGCAAATCACCTTTGGAAAGTAACTTGACGCTTCAAATAATGATTGTATCAATTACATCGTTACACCAGTAGGTGGCAACAAGTGGAAGTTAAAGTATTTGTCATTGAATCATTCACTCAAGAGATTCGTTCAAAAACGCTTATTCATCCGGTAATAAAACAAGTCTTTATGACAGAGTCATTGAATTATTCACTCAACCCGATTAAAAATAAATTCAAATGAATTAAATATTTTTTTTTAATAGACCGCAGCATTTAACATTTTGTCAGAACCTCTTGTAAATTTCATGTTTTGTTTAGTCGTCTGTTCAGAAACCGTGATCTTTATTTTAAACAAACAAAAAATCATGATTCTCAATTTATCCACAATTGTGCAGCTCTAATTTGTAAGAAATTAGACTGTATACACAGCTATTTTTGTTTGCAGACAGATTATAATGTGTGTGTTTTATGCTGTTGGGATATTTCTGAAATTAAACTGTAGATGTGATTTTGAAAAGTGGCGGCGAGTTTTATTAAAGAGTCACTGAAGGGAGACGTAATGGATTCTTTTGGGAAGATGCTCAAATATGGCCTTCAGAAAGAAAGATGTGACACACACTATATTATGTCATATAGGGATGCAAAGGGGTGAAAAATTTCTGGTTCATTTACAGAAAATTTTTCAGAATTTCCAAAAACTTTCCAGGATTTTTGGAAACTTTCGGGAAATTTACCGGACATTTTCCGCCCCTTTGCATCCCTAATGTCATATAGTATTTATTTGAAAAGAAAATATGTTGTTAATAGATTATAATATAATATAATAGTTCTATTTTGAAACCATGCCACACAAGTGATATACTAGCATCATTGAGATACTGTTATTTTTGCATTTTCTGTTTTAATTTTATTTAAATTTTCACTTTTTTTTTTTTTTTTAAATATGGCTGTATGGTTTTTTTATTTATTTCAGCTTTAGTTAGAGAAATATTACTTTGGTAGCAGTGTTTTTTATTTCAGTTAACGTTTTTTTTAAGGTTTTAGTTTTAATTTTAGTCGTAGTTAACTATAATAACCCTGCACTTCCTGTGGAGGTAGGCGGCAACTCTCTGTGTGAGGTGTGTCACCTAAAACTGACTTTGCGGTTACAAACAAAGATGAATGATTCTTTATCCTTGCATTAAAGCAGTATCATATGATATTATCATGCTACTTCAAAAGAATAGCAGGGTATTTCTGTAATATCATATTTCACATCCCAAAACCATAGTTATACCATGTAAGTTGTGCATATCTTTGAGTTGAGACGAGTCTTAGAATGATTTTCCAGCTGCGTTTAATTCACCATAATTACAGTTTGCTTCAGTCACATGTTTCCTTAAGATTTCATTTGACCCTCTTCTGGAGAGTTTCACAGACTTTAGTGTGGAGATAAATATTACAAGTTAAAGTCAACTTGAAATCCAAATTGGGCCAATTTACTTTCAGTTTATGATTTATTTGTGCATTTTATGTTTTGTTGTCGACGTCAGTCTCGTTTCTCAGAATACAGAGCAATTTGAACCAATGGGATCGCGTGGGGTGCTAATGAAGACTGGATTTGGGGGGAACCCAATTTATCACTATATATCAAGTAATTTGAACTGATGGGATCGCGTAGGGTCCTAATGGAGACCCAATTTGGGGGGGGGACCCAATTTGTCACTATATATAAAGAAATCTGAACCGATGGGATCGCGTAGGGTCCTAATGGAGACCCGATTTGGGGGGGGGACCCACTTTGTCACTATATATAAAGCAGTTTGAACCAATGGGATTGTGTGGGGTCCTAATGGAGACCCGATTTGGTGGGGGGATGTTCACAAAGCGTTTGTGAATCCGGAGGAGGTCCCGTTTTATGCGCAGATTACTCAGAATTTACTCATATATTTTGTTATGAGTATTTACAGTATCTCACAAAAGTGAGTACACCCCTCACATTTCAGTAACTATTTTAGTATATCTTCTCAAGGGAAAATACTATAGAAATGAAACTTGTATACATTTTAGAGTAGTCAATGTGCTGCTTGTATAGCAGTATAGATTTACTGTCCTCTGAAAATAACTCAACATACAGCCATTATTGTCTAAATAACTGGCAACAAAAGTGAGTACACCCTAAGAGATAACAGCTCTACATCTTTTAACCATGCAAAGCCACATGTCCTATTCATCATGTTCATGTTTTTGTCTGCTTGATAGGACAATACAAATTTGCCTATCTTGTATTAGAGCAGTTAAAATTTGGTGCTTTGAGTGCTGCCAGCATTGCTTTAGAGGTTGCAGAAGCGAAGGTCAGCTTGTCAGTGCTCAGACCATACGCCGCACACTGCAACAAGTCGGTTTGCATGGCCGTCGTCCCAGAAGGAAGCCTCTTCTGAAGCTGGCTCACAAGAAAGCCCGCAAACAGTTTGCTGAAGACAACCTGTCCAAGAGCATGAATTACTGGAACCATGTCCTGTGGTCTGATGAGACTAAGATAAACTTGTTTGGATCAGATGGTGTCCAGCATGTGTGGCGACGCCCTGGTGAGGAGTACCAAGAAAACTGTGTCTACAGTCAAGCATGGTGGTGGTAGCATCATAGTCTGGGGCTGCATGAGTGCTGCTGGGACTGGGGAACTGCGCTTCATTGAGGGAAACATGTACTGTGACATTCTGAAGCAGAACATGATGCCATCCCTTCAGAAACTGGGCCGAATGGCATGATAATGACCCCAAACACACCGCCAAGATGACAACTGCCTTGCTGAGGAAGCTGAAGGTGAAGGTGATGGAGTGGCCAAGTATGTCTCCAGACCTGAACCCTATTGAGCACCTGTGGGGCATCCTCAAGCGGAAGGTGGAGAAGCGCCATGTGTCTAACATCCAGCAGCTCCGTGATGTCATTATGGAGGAGTGGAAGAGGATCCCAGCAACAACCTGTGCAGCTCTGGTGAACTCCATGCCCAGGAGGATTAAGGCAGTGCTAAATAACAGTGGTGCTCACACAAAATATCGACACTTTGGTCACAGTTTTGACATGTTCACTTTTGTTGCCAGTTATTTAGACAATAATGGCTGTATGTTGAGCTATTTTTAGAGGACAGTAAATCTGCTCTATACAAGCAGCACATTGTCTACTCTAAAGTATATACAATTTTCCTTTCTATAGTATTGTCGCTTGAGAAGATATACTAAAATGGTAGCTGAAATGTGAGGGGTGTACTCACTTTTGTGAGATATTGTATTTATTATTTGCATTTAGCATGTTCACTTCGCTGCTGTATGACAGACCCGTGACCCATTTTTGGGTCGTGACCCACTGATCTAACGGACGTGATTGAGAGAGCCTCTATCAGTCTATCCCAGTGTTCCCAGCTCTTCTTGAAGCTGTACATGTGATGTGTGATCTGTGATATACATCTCCTCTCAACATCTCTTAAGAATGAGGAGCGTTCTGCATCCTTCCTCTGATTAGCCCGTTCAACCGCAGATGCTTCCTGCAGCTGCAGAGCACTTCCTGTCTGCACGCAGACCCTTTTGTGCCGAGCGATCCGTCCCAGCTTGAACTTCACCAGTGGAATTTCAATAGATGGCGAGGCGGGAAAGGGAATGCCCATCTGTGTGCTCTTTTCCGTCTCTGTTTTCAGTGCCGCGGACACTGGGAGATTTTATTTTCCCTGTGAATGGGCCGCAGTAATTGGATTTCCTGAGGGAATTCTGTCACTTTGAGAACCAGTGTTTTGCTTCCCAGTTTGATTCAGTGTGGAGACCATAGTGATTATGTAGGAATGTGTTCTTTGTGTGGCTGTCGTACTAAAATACTCGGGATTAAAAATCCAAACCGTTTTAGTCTATTTAGGAGGACATTAGTATGAATTTTCAGGATGTTTATGTTGCATGTCTGTCTGTTTTTATTTATTTATTTATTTAATTTATTTATTATTTTATTATATTGCTTATTTATATATTTACAACCCGAATTCCAGAAATGTTGGGACGTTTTTTAAATTTGAATAAAATGAAAACTAAAAGACTTTCAAATCACATGAGCCAATATTTTATTCACAATAGAACATAGATAACTTAACAAATGTTTAAACTGAGAAGTTTACAATTTTATGCACAAAATGAGCTCATTTCAAATTTGATACCTGCTACAGGTCTCAGAATAGTTATAGACGTCCCAACATTTCCGGAATTCGGGTTGTATTTATATTATTTACTTTCATTTTTAATTTTATACACTTTATTTGAACTTACTTCACACCTCTATTTTTTTTATATATTTTATTTTATGTATATTTTAATTATGTTTATATTTTATTTTTTATATTATTTATTTTTATTTATTACTTGATTTTTTTTTTTTTCTTCTTCTATTCATATATATATATAATATATATATTACACACACACACACACACACACATACACACATACATACATACATACATACATATATATATATATATATATATATATATATATCTTTTTTATTCTGTTTATTTATATTTTATGTATTATATTTATGTATTTATATTATTTATATTATATCATTTATTTCATATATATTTATATTATTGTTTGCTTTTGCTATTTATTTTTAGCTTGTTTTATTATTTATGTATTTATTTTTATTTATTACATGCTTTTTTTCTAACACACACACACACACACACACACACACACACATATATATATATATATAATTTTTTATTCTATTTATATTTTATGTATTTATAGTGTGTTTATTTTGTTAAATTATATTTATTTATTTTAGGTATTTATATTATTGTTTATTTATATTATATTATTTATTTATATTATTTTTTATATTTTATTTTATTTATTTTTGCTATTTTTATGTTTTAGCATGTTTTATTATTTATGTATTTATATTTATTTTTATTTATTTACTACTTGCTTTTTTCTTCTCTTGTCACATATACTCTATTTATATTTTATTATGCATTTATAGTGTTTATTTATTTTGTTAAATTTGATTTATGTATTTTTGTATATTTATTTATTTTATTTGTATTATGATTTTTAATTTATATATTTTTTTTATATTATTTATTTATGACACATTTCATGTTAGTGATTCCATCTTTGTCTCAGATTTATTGTCTTTTTTTTTTCTTCTCCTCTCACACTCAAATGATGATCTCATGCTGCTTTGAAATGGTTCAAGCACTAAAAATGATGTAGTTAAACATAAGTGTTGCAGATTTGAGGTTCCAGGTCACGCTGACCCAGATACTGAGGCGTTACTAAAATGCTCAAAAACACCAGCGAGCCCTTGATGAAGTTTAACCTTTGCTTTCTCGATCAGAACTGGAAGTGAGCGCTTGAAGAAGCGCGCCTGCGGTGGCCTGTGAACAGACAGACGGGGTCGTGACGGCTTGTTTTTCAGAGAGGATGTTTGCGAGTGATCGTCTGGCGGCCGTGGGTGGGTTTTCAGGGCAGGCGAGACGTTCATCTAGGGCACATTTCTGCAGATGGCGGGTTGTGCTCTGAAGATGTCACCTTAAATTTGTCCCACTTATATAAGAGCTTCATCCGGTGAACGTGAAAAACAAACCGCTGTGCAGACTGAGATTATTCACCACTGCATTTATATACCCATATACTGAAATAAGAGATTATTGAGATTAAACTGATTTATTCCTGCGTTCGCTCCTAATTCATCAGGTTAAAGACACAAAACAAGGTGATCAAGAATCCTCTCAGGACTGTTTGAGGATGATGAGAAAGGGATGAAGCGTCTGAAGTTGATAGTGTAACTCTTTCTGCTGCTGTGTTCATGTGATATATGTGTGTGTTTCTGTGATTGACAGCTGCCAGTGGAGTATGGGTACGACTGCCAGTGCTGCTCCCCAGCCCACACTGCATGAGAGTTTCCACGGCAACGGGATGACGGACAGCAGGCGGTCGGCGAGCAGCGCCTCCTTCCAGACGCTCAACATCCACAACAACAAGGCCAAATCCATCATCACTAATAAAGTGGCTCCTGTGGTCATCACGTACGTCCAGCAGCGCGACACTGTTCTGAGCTCCTGCGGAGCGTGTGGAGCTGAATATAAATCACCTGATTGAGTCTGTGTGTGTGTGTGTGTGTGTGTGTTTATAGGTATAACTGCAGACAGGAGTTTCAGATCCATGATGACGTTCTCCGTACAAACTATAAAGTTGGGAGGATCTCGGACAACATGCCTGAGCACCATCTGGTCCAGGTGAGCCGGACGGTTATTCTCATGTGCTGTGGTTGAATCTCATGAAAACAGGTTGCATTTCTCTCTCTCTCTCAAAAAAAAAAAAAAAAAAATCACATATTTTGCATATTTTTATTTTTTTTAATATTTAAAAACAAATTATACTTTTTTTTAAAATACTTTTTTATTATAGTAATTTGTTGATTATTTTAACCTTGTCCCCCTTTACATTCTCATCACTGTAATCAGGTTCTTTACACTTTATAAAAAATTACTTAAAATAAACGTTAACTCAAATAAAATATTTTAAAAAAACTTTTTATTTTATTGTTTTTATTTTATTTCATCTATATTTATTTCAGCTAGTTGCCGAGGAAACATTTATCATCTTTTAGTTTAACTTGACTAAAACTATTTAGGCATATTATACATAAATAAATAAATAAATAAAAATGACTAAAGCACACAACAAAATTACATTTTTTTTTTTTTTAATTAAAATAAAAACAGAAAATACAAAAATAAAATTATTTCAAACTATTAATAGAAACTATAATAGTTCCTCAGTGATACTAAAATGCTATTTTATTATTATTTTTTTAAAATTAAATGAATAATGAAAAATTAACAGCAGTATAACAAATGCTACAACAATGTAAAATTAATTTATTGTAAATTTCTATTAATTTATAATATAAAAAATATCTATTTATAATTTATAATTTATAAAATATATTTTATTTTATTTGAAAATAAATAAAAAATCTAATGACAATTAGGCAAATTTTCTCATCTGATTCTCATCACCATATTTAAAAAAAATTTATATGAAAGCATATTTATTTTCAAATAACATAATATATATTATAATATTAAAAAATATATTAAAGAAATATTTATTTTTATTTTGTGTATGTGTGCATATATATATATATATATATATATATATATATTTTTTTTTTTTTTTGAAAAAAATATATCTAATATTTATTTGATTTGATTTATAACATTTAATTTATTAATTAATTTAAATTTCTCACCTGATTCTCATCACTGTATTTAAACAAATATTCAAAAAAATGTGTATATAATTTTCTTTTTAAATATTTTTTTAAAATATGGTGATGAGAATCAGGCGAGAAAATTTGCCTAATTGTCATTCAATTTTACTACCACTAAAGTACAGTATTTTGCACATGTACCGTGATAGTACCATGGTATTCTTTAGAAAAATTCACCCAGTCATATCTTGCAAAACTCAATGAAATGCATTTAATTTTTGAGTTGAGTTACTTGATAAAGTTTTGCAAGCTACAACAGTGTGAAAGAGCTGTTCATATGCAGTAAATACTATGGTACATTAATATTATATTGCTTTGATACATGATGATATATTGAGTTACTTCATCATGCCACAGCTCTGTTTGTAAGATCCACTCTTAACGTCCGGTCTGAGCTCATTTCCTTCATTCAGGAGTTTAGGAACGTGTCGCGGCGCGTCTGTCTTCACAAACAGAGAGTGTAATTAATTACTGCCCCGCTGCTCTGCGCTCGTTAGTCTTCAGAAGACGTTTGCACCTTCTCTGAAGGCTTTGAAGCTCCTGGCCTGAAGACACGCGCTCGTTCTCTTTGTTTGCTCGTTAGTTTCTGTTTGCTGACGAGCCGATGATGAGTTTCGCTGCAAATCAACAGAAAACACGGAGCGGTCACTTCTCAAACACTCCCATCGTCCCTCTCCCGCCTCAGTATCTGATGATGTTCTTGAGTTTAATGTCGAGTTTTCTGCATCATAAAGTAGTAATTAGTCATTTAGCAGATCATTTTATTAAAGCTGGAGTTAATGTGTGTTAAAGTTTCCACACTTATTTGATATGAAAGTGTCTTTTATTATCTCTGTTATTATTTTTATTATTTTATTAATATGTTGAATCCAACCTTCGGTTTTCATTTTATTTATTTATTTTCTTTTTAGTAATTTTGTTATGTGCTTTTGTACTTTTTATTAGGTTTTTTTTTTTTTTATATTACTGTTTAGGTTTATTTTTTTTAGTTTCAGTTTAATATTTCTTCAGCTTTAGTGTTTATTTTAGTGCTTCAACTAAATCATATTTCAATTAGTTCCCATAGTAACAGTTTGAGTTGAGTTTAGTTGTTTTTTTAATCATTTTATTTTAATTTGTTTTTATTTTGCTTTATTTATTTATTTATTTATTTTATTTTGCTTTTATTTTATTTTAATATTAATGTACATTAAAAATCAATCACACATGATGGAATGTGTATTAAAGTAAATATTTACAATATTCAGAAATTATTTTATTATTTTATTTTATTTTGCTTTATTTTATTTTAGTTTTATTTTAATTAACAAAATGTTTTAATAGTTTGTTTTGACCAATTTTAATGCTTCAACTTAATTATTTCAGTTTTAATTTTTAATTTATCTAATATTTATATTTTATATAATTTTAGCTTAATTTTAATTAACTAAATGATTGTAATAGTTTTAATTTTAGCTTATTTTAGTGCTTTAACTTAATTATTTTAGTTAGTTGACAGTGCAACATTTAAAATTTTTGTTAATTTATCTAATATTTTATTTTAGATTTTTTTTATTTATTTTTTTATATTACTGTTTAGGTTTATTTTTTATTTTTTTAATTTAAGTTTAATATTTCTTCAGCTTTAGTTTTTCTTTATTTTAGTGCTTCAACTAAATCTTATTTCAATTAATTCCCACAGTAACAGTTTATTTTATTTTATTATTTTACTTTATTTTATTTTATTTTTTCATTTTATTTATTTTACTTTACTTTTATTTTAGCTTTATTTTATTTTATTTTAGCTTTTTTAGCTTTATTTTATTTTAGCTTTATTTTAATTAACAAAATGATTGCATTCAACCCAAAATAAGCTAAAATTAAAATGATTACAAAGTATGGCCAAATGTGTAAATGCTCAGAGCTCAAAGTGTGGGAGAGACGGATGATCATCCCGTGTTCTTCTCAGGGCTCCTACTTCATGGTGCAGGACGTGTTCAGTAAGGCGGACGTTCTCAGCACCGCCGGCTCGTACGGAGCGCCCAACTTCAGACAGAGCAGAGGCGGATTCCCGCTGTACGGCATGGGTCAGCCCAGCCTGAGCGGCTTCAAACAGGTCCTGCAGAGACTCCAGGGTCAGGGTCATCAGGTCAGTGTGCAGATCTCCAGCAGATCCCCGTTCACCTTCAGTTCAGAGAAAGCCATGTGTAAATAATCCTGCTGATGAGGTGTTTGTCAGGTGATTTGTCAGAGATTAAATCTGTTGTTTCACTCGATTGTTGTGGTGATTAAACTGACGCTTTAAATGAAGCTGTTAAATGAGTTTAAACAGCGAAAGTGTTTTTATTTGTGCTGCGATCGCAGTGGAGATTGACACGCGTCTGTCTCGTTTGAAAGGAGGTGATTTTCTTCTGTTTGCGCGAGGAGCCCGTGGTGTTCCTGCGTTTGGAGGGCGACTTCCTCCCATACACGCCCCGGAGGAAGGAGAACCTTCACGAGAACCTGCACGACCTGGGACGAGAGCTTTCCTCTGAGAACCTGGAGCTCACCATCAGGAAAGAGGTCAGGAGATTGATCATGTGATCAGTCTAACGGAGAGAAGTTACTGGGTCAAACGTGTCTGGATCTGTTTTTATTCTGAAAAATTAAAAACACTGAAATGTATATGACTGGAATGAACAAGAAAAATTCATTTTGAACTGTTCTGAGATCATTTTAAA
>CM077461.1:3222531-3235031 GCA_039654765.1 Mylopharyngodon piceus | reverse complement strand
ATGAGTCTCTGGTGTCCCCAGAATGTGTCTGTGAAGTTTCAGCTCAAAATACCCCACAGATCATTTATTATAGCTTGTCAAATTTGCCCCTGTTAGAGTGTGAGCAAAAACACGCCGTTTTTGTGCGTGTCCCTTCAAATGCAAATGAGCTGCTGTTCCCGCCCCCTTTCCAGAAGAGGGCGGAGCTTTAACAGCTCACACTTCAGTTGCTCAACAACAACAAAGCTGGAGAATCTCACGCAGCCAAAATGAGGATTTTGTTCAGCCTTACATTGTTCAAACCGGAGTCGACACTGATGGAGAGACTCCATCAACTCCAACAACTTTTAAACGTTTCTGAATGGTTAGTGGATAAATTTATGTAGTTGCTGTGGAGTTGATTCAACTCATCGACTAGCATGTGCCGTCATGTTAATCTTTTGCGCAAATCCAGCGTTGAATTGACCCTCGTTTGTGAAGCAGTCCGACGTAAAATGGCGTCATGTCAACAACACTCTACTACAACAACTCTTCCTCTTCTCTAAAGCAGCCCAACATGGCCCCGCCCCCTTTGTTGTGTGTTCTTGGGGGCGGGGTTTATGTAAATTTTGGGGTTTTAGAACTTACAAATGTTCTTTTTTTGTATTTTATATCAATATGGTACAAGATTATCCTATACAAATCTATGTGATAAGCACGCTAGGTCAAAAGTAAGCTAAAAGTAATCAAAAAGCAGTTTGATTATATTACTTAAAATGTGTAATTTGTATTCATTAATGGACTACATTTGTGTGTAATCTACCCAGCAGTGCTCACAGTCTCTCTCTCTCTGTCAGGAGAATCCGTCTCTGTCCTTGAGTCGTGACGCATCTCAGCCGCTTCCAGCCCTGCTGTTCAGCTGTCAGGTGGGCGTCGGCCGCACCAATCTGGGTTTGATCCTGGGATCACTGGTGATGATGCACCTGACACGGGCGACACAGGAGCCAGCAGCACCGTAAGACCCCGAACACACTCACATTACACTGATTATACACTGTCCTTCAATGGTTTGCTGTCGGTATGATTTTTAATGTTAAATAAAAATAAAAAAAAAGTGACTGTGACTTTTTTTCTCACAATTGCGTCTTATAAAGACTTTATATGACTTTTTTCCTCAGAATTGTGAGTGTATATCTTGCAATTCTGACTTTATAACATCTAATTGCGAGTTAATGTCAGAATGGTGAGAAACTCGCAATTCTGAGGAAAAAATGTGTCTTTTTTCCCCTCACAAATGGACATTATAACACACAATTGCAAGTGTATATCTCACAATTCTGACTTTATAACTCGCAATTACATGTTATAAAGTCAGAATTGCGAGATATAAAGTCAGAATTGATATTAAAACCTGGCCATCCAAGAGACGACAAAATCATTAAGTCTGATGAACTTTTGAGAAGCAGGAAATAAACCATTGTGATATAAGAAAATGTTAAGTAAAGTTATTTTGCCATGGCATGGTTTTTCAGGATTCTTTGATGAATAGAAAGTTCAAAAGAACAGCATTTATTTGAAATAGAATCTTTTGTAACATTTTGAATCTTTACTGTCACTTTTGATCAATTAAAGCATTCTTTTGCATGCTCATGAATGTTTAATAAAATGGTAACACTTTATTTTAGGGTCTTTAACTAGTTGCTTATTAGCATGCATATTACAAGAATATTAGCTGTTTATTAGTACTTATTAAGCACATATTAATGCCTTATTCTGCATGACCTTATTCTACATTCTTAATCCTACCCAATACCTAAACTTAACAACTACCTTACTAACTATTAATAAGCAGTAAATTATGAGTTTATTGAGGGAAAAGTCGTAGTTAATAGTGAATACATGTTCCCTGTACTGAAGTGTTACCATAAAAGGTGTGTTTGCTGCTGAAATATTTAATGTGAAAGATGTCACATGTTCATAGAGCTGAAGAGGATGTGACGGACAAACCCAAACTGCAGTTCCAGGTTATTCAGACCCTCATCAGTAAGCTGCCTAAAGGTCAAGAGGTCATGGAAGAGGTTTGTATTTGGCCTCATGTTCAATCTAGTATTCATTAAGACATAAATCGCGTCATGCTATATACATATATATTAATCTCGGATGAGCTGTTGACCACGTCCTGCTGTGTTTCAGGTGAACCGCGCCATCGACTTGTGCTCTGAGATGCACGACATTCGAGAGGCCATTTATGAGAACAAACAAAAGCTGGAGGGAATTGGTGAGGACTATCAGATCCAGGTGAGAATCTGTGTGTCATATTTTTCATTGTCCACCTTCTTTAGAGTTAAAGAAGCTTTTTTTTTTTTGCTGCTGTGTCTTTACCTACCTGTCAAAAGTTTGGAAAAATTAAGAAAAAATGTAAAACTGTTGTCAACATTGATAATAATTAGGGGTTCAAGCTTGTAGCGCTGAAACTCTATTGTAATTGTTAAAATTTCCAAGGGTCATCATTCTCCCCTAAAAGTGATCAAGCACACCAAACCGTAAGTCGTAGAGACTTGAAACTTTGAGGGCTGGTAGTACTCACACCATCTACAAAGTCACCAAGGCTCACACCGATCAACCTGGTGGGGGCGCTACAGCGATGAAAAGTACATAATTGCTTATAACTCCTAAATCGTTAGGCGTAGACCCAAGTGTTTTATGTCGTTGGAATCCTTGGCTCAAGATGGACAAAATGCACAGAATCGCAAAATTTTGGATTTTTTGAAAAACCTACTTTTGCAAACTAGTCCTAGGTTTTTGGCCCGATCGGAACCAAACCAGTGCAGCAAGATTCTCTGGAGTCTGATTGTCAATAATTATCAAAAAAAGTTGAAATTTCGATTCACGGTCCCTAAGGGCCGCCAAAACGTTGGACGTGGGAGTAGCCACTTTTACTAAAATGGCTATAACTCGTGAACGGAATAAGATATTTTCACCAAATTTGGTACACCTATGTAAGAGCCCATTCTGTGGTCGTGTGACAAAGGATGTGGCAACTGGCCACTTGGTGGTGCTATAACAGGAAAAAAACTTGAAAATGGCTAATATCTACTTCACTATTAGTCCGATTGACTTGACAATTGGCATGCAGTTTCTTTGTCCAAGGTGCCATGATTGTCTGAGGACATTGATGTATCTCAAAAAACATGTCCGCCATCGGCTAATGAAGTTTGAGCAGCTATCAGACAAGGTTAACGGAGGCCGATCGGAATGAAACTCGCTGGGCCTGTTTGACTCATGGCCCTAGAGGCCTGTGAGAAATTCGAAAGAAATCAGCCACCAGGGGGTGCCTTCGCGTTTTTCAGGTGCATAAAGGATTGTGTATCGAGCAATTTTTTTTTTGTCGCACACGCCCACGACATACGACACATGGTAGAACTCCTCATTCTGAGCAACTTAGCCTCTAGGACCACCGCTGTCCATCGTTAACTATTCGTGATTATGTAAAAAACCTATTTTTGCGAACTAGTCCTAAGTTTTTTGCTTAATTGGATCCAAACCAGTGCAGTACAATTCTATGGACTCTTTAGGTCAGTAATTATAAAAAAAAAGTTGAACTTTACCCTATAAATCCTAAACGAAAACTCGAAACTTTACGAAAATGGGTGAGCACATGCAGCATATAGCTCTAAAAAAGCATGCTAACTTTTATGGAGATCGGACTATAGGTGGTGCTATAACTGTTAAAAAGCTTTAAAAAACATACATTTCTTATGGTAAACTGCCTGTATTGGCTGTAAATGGTCTTTTCCATCTATGATTTAAGTGGTTACATGCTTGCTTCATAAAAAATAATACCTTTTTAAGCATGTGCATAAAGCACTTAAAGCGCTTGAACCCCGATAATTGCTGCTCGCAGCTGTATTCAGAAATGTTTCATGAGCAGCAAATCAGCATATTAGAATGATTTCTGAAGGATCATGTGACACTGAAGACTGATGCTGAAAATTCAGCTTTGATCACAGGAATAAATTATATTTTAACATATAGTCACATAAAAAAACAGCTATTTTAAATCATAATAATATTTCACATTTTTTACTCTATTTTTTACATTTTTTGATCAAATAAATGCAGCCTTAGTGAGTGGAAGAGACTTCTTTCAAAAATTATTCCAAACTAATGTAAATGCCTCTTTGCATGTGAAATCAATTGAGGCTTGGCAGGACATTTTGAGTTCTGAAAATTAAAGTACGCTTCATAGCGCAATAATCTGTTTTATCGGAAAACAAGATTCCTCTTTATATGAGCCCTGAATCTGTGCTGGCAGTAATTCATTACTCTGTCAGGCTTCATTACACAGACTTGGATGGATGTGTGTGTGTGTGTGTGTGTGCATGGCATCTTAACAAAGACTCTTTATCCTTGAACGTATCAACTGAGCTGATTCTGTCCGTCTCCAGTGATTTCTTCTTCTCTGAACAAACTGAAATCTGTTTTCCTGAACTTAGTTATTCTGTTTCCTGTGTAAAGATCACTTGTGTGCAGAACCAGCTGGAAACACAAACCCAGAGCAAATTTACAACCTACAGCTGAACAGATAAAGTCTATTTTCTGCTGTGTGTTTTTAGGGAAGCAGCACTAAAGACTACTTCCTCCATCGAACTCTACAGAGTCTAGAGAGATATTTCTACCTGATCGTCTTTAACACTTACCTACATGAACAGGTACAGTATGTTTTCAAATTAGTGTTTTAAGGGTCATTATTAATTTGTCAGTCATATATATGATGTTTCTCTTCTCTGTTATAGTATCCGCTGGCGTTCGCGTGTAGCTTCAGCCAATGGCTGTGCTCTCACGCCTGGATGTACCGCCTCCTTTCCTGCATGAACCAATCAGAGCTCAGAGCTCCAGCTGACCTGCTCACAAAAGGAGCTCGAGTTCTGGTGAGAAACGTAGTCATTATCCATTAATTTGTCGGATTAAATCACTGCCTATTATATAGGCTGAATTTGTTGTGCATGTAAAACATAGTCATCGTGAATAATTATGACTGAATAACCACTTTTGATCTGTTCCTCACACATTGTATGACTTCATAAGATCTGAATGTCGATTACTTTCTTCCATTATATTGTAAAGAGTCTCTTGGGTGACGTTTTCCTTTAAAATGCTGATGACTTCAGAAAGTTGAGATTCACTGTATTGTATCTGTCCTTTTGTTCTGATAGTGTTTCAATATTCAAGTGTTTCTCCATTGAGTTTAATGTGGGTTTGCTCTGCATGGAAATGACCTTCTCACTTCGCAACAGTTACCAAGGAAAGTGTGACTTGTCAACAGATGAATTGTGAAATCGTGACTCTGTCTGGCTTTTCCTTTCCAAGCAGTGGCCTTGAAACCTTTCTTTAGCACCGCATTGAGGAACATGATCAAATGTCTTACACGAACAGGATTCAAAACAGACCTTGAAACATACAAAATATCTTTGAGGCATATTTTGATGGAATGCGATACGGTGATATGAAGTGATTTTTAATGCCAGATTTAGGTTGATAAAGCAAAGATGCTTTAAAAACCTTTTTAGTTTATTGTTCTTTTCATATTTTGCTACATTTGACCTGTTTTTGCCATGAAAATTGCCATTGTAGCTGGTCTGGTGTTAAATTGCAAACAAACAAATCAGATCAAATTAGTGTTTCTTTGCAACAAACTGTTGTCTGGAGGTGCTTTAGTTTCAGGACATGTTGCGTGTTCACATCAACGTCTTTATCCATCAGCACTTCTGTAATTTCTTGGATTAAATTGTCACTATATTATAAAAATATTAAAGACACTAACATTTTATTAAGCAAATTCTTCCTTTGATTAGAAGACTTAGTTCCAGAGAAAACGGAATGTTTCTATTAAGTTAAATTCCAAATTTTAGATGTTACTTACACAAAGATACAAAGTTTCAAATAAGCAGAACTTCAAAGAGAACACTGATCCTGTAAAGATACAAAGTTTCAAGGGGTCAAATTTAAGATTTTATCTGTTTATTCTGAGGTTTGGGTTTTTTTTTTTGTTTTTTTTTCTCGACTGATTGAGATGTTTTTGAATACTGTATTAAATCCTTATTAACTTTATTAATTTTTCTTTAAATTACTTTGGTAACTATGGAAGCTTGTTTCCACCACTGAATAAAAAAATAAAGTTATAACTGCGACTTTTTATCTTGCAATTCTGACCTTTTTTTTTTTTTTTTTTTTTCAGAATTGCGTGATATAAAGTCACAATGGCAAGTTAGAAAGTCAGAATTGAGTTAGAAAGTCAGAATTGTGAGATATAAACTGACAATTGTGAGTTATAGTCTGAATATTGAGTTATAAAGTCAGAATTCTTGCAATTGTGTTTATATCTCGCAGTTCTGAGAAAAAAGTCAGAATTGTGAGATAAAAAGTCGCAATTACTTTTTAAACGTAACAGGGTTGAATGCAGCTAAAATGTCTTTTTACACTAACATTAACACTATTATTTTCCTGTTTTATTAATATTAAGCTGCTTTGAAACGGTCTGTATTGTCTAAAGCTCTATATAAATAAATATGACTTAATATTAATATTTGTGCACACATCTAAAACTTAAAATGATTCATTTGTTCCCCTTCATCTCTCCATATTAAACTGGAAAATTTTGACATCTCAACACTTACATTATTCTAAAATGACACATTTCTCTGTAAACCTCGACTAACCGAACGGATGATGTATTATTTCTGAAGGCATGTGCTTTTTTTCTAGGTTGCAGATGAATATTTAGCGCCTGACGTTCTGAGCACCATTAAGGAGATGAAAGTGGCTAATTTCAGACGAGTGCCCAAGATGCCAATCTACGGCATGGCGCAGCCGACATCTGAGGTAACACTTCTCAGGAGGACTCTAATTCACTGTAAGAGGGGTTTTGTTAATGCCATCGCTCACTTTTCTTTTGTCTCGTTCCCTGGCAGGCGACGGGAGCCGTTCTGGCGTATCTGACGGACGAGAAGAGGAAGCACAGCAGTGTTTTGTGGGTGAATTTGCAGGATGAGCTGGTTCTGGAGGCGAATGGCCAGATCTTCTGTCCGAGAGAGCCCACGCGTGTGGATCAGCACATATGTGTGCTCTCCTCACAGCCGGAGGAGATTCAGGTCAGATCTGGTTTTGCTTTGCATCATTCAAGCAGCATTAATCCTCTAAATCAGCTCAATTAAAGCAATAAGCCACTCGAGGATGTGCATTACAGTGATTTTATCAAACGATTTTCACCTGCTGGATGATAAAACAACCTTCTAGAGGTCTTTTATCTCTTTAAATCAGGGATTCACAATTTGTATTTTTTTGTCAGCTGAACCCATTAAATGTAAAACATTCCCTGAGATTTTAAGTTAATATTTCAATAACGTCACATTTGCATATTGACGGTTCTCTGTCGTCTGGTTATAAGCATAGGTTATAAGCATTTTCATAAATTTCATTATGTCTTTTGACCACTAGAGTGTGCTGACCTAAAACTTTACAGGTCCTCTCAGAGCATGGCCTCAATGAATCATACAGAGTTTCGTAACATTACGTTCGTAGAACACAGCATTTTATGACAAAATTCAAAATGGCCGACGCCCAAAATGGCTAACCGAAGAAAATTGGATATTGTTCAACTCTGCGTGCCTCAAGGAAAATCTCATGATTTTAGTACAAGGCATTCAAAAGTTCTAAGCAAAAAGAGCTATTTTTCCTATCTCAGCAACAGTAGGTGGCGCTGTGACGATACTGTGCATGTACCCCCAAGTCATGCCCATAATGACATATACCAAGTTTGGTGTCAATACACCAAATCATTGCGAAGATACAGCATCAAATCCATTTTTGCGTGCTTGCCGTCAAATTCATTGACGCGCTATACAAGAACCGATTAGCTGATCAAAAATCTTTTAATAACTTTTTGCCTGGAGTGTGAGTAGAGTAGATGCTACACATCAAATTACGTGCAAATTGGACAAATACTCTAGGAGGAGTTTGAAAAAATGATTTTTCGAAAAGTTCAAAATGGCGGAAAAATTCAAAATGGCGGAAATGATTCATACGTGCATTAGAATCAGCTGGAGCCATGGAATTAGAGGAAAAGATTTTTTTTCTTTTAAATAAACAAATTAATATTTGATGATAATTATAATAATAATTTTATTTTACATTACACGTTAAAATACTAAAATGTATGCCTTAAGTTCCTCACTTGAAACATTTAAAATCCCCAAGCTTTTATTTTGGCGGACTATTGGTGAAATGCTGTAACTTTTCCCACAGCCCCATTTATTTATTTTAATTTTACATTCAGTATAATTATTAGCATTTCATCAACTTTGCGAACCCATGTTTGGGTGTAGACACTGAACGGCATCTGTGTGTGTGTTTGATGTAGAGACTGGAAACGGCTCTGAAAGAAGAACTTTTGGGAAGTCAGAAATGGCTTGAAGTGACTCTGGAGCAGGAGAAACAGATGAAGATGTTCAAGAGCTGTTTGACGGTACAGGAGATCTTTAACCATCACAAGAGTTCACACCAGGGACTGCAGTACAGACGGATCCCTTTCCCAGAATGCTCTGCTCCTACTGAAGAGGTGAAAGACGCTTTAAAAGCTTAAAGATGTAATGATGTTTATCTTTCCATTCAGATGCAGTTATACAGGCTGATGAGAGGAAAGACCTTCTGCTCCCTCTAGTGTTCATCAGAGTCACTGTCATTTTACCCAGAAATGTCATTAACTCGCCCTCATTTTATTCCTTATTTTTTATTTTATTTTATTTTATATTATTTTTTGTGGAACAGAAACATTTTGAAGAAACCTGATAGACTGTCAAGCAAAAAGGGTCAAGAAAGCTCCTTAAAAGTATCTTGAAGCAGTTCATATGACTTGTGCACTATTTTTCAAATCTTCTGAAGGCAATTAAAGTCATTATTCACCGATGAAGGTTAAAATATGATTAAATATATTTTATTTATTTATTTGTTTTATTTTATTTTTTTTATTTAATATTGATTTTATTTAATATTTTCTTTTATTTATTTATTTTTTGTGAAAACATTTTGAAGAAACTTGAAAGACGAAAAAAGGGGCAAAAAAGCTCCTTAAAAGTATCTTGTAGTCCATATGACTTGTGCACTATTTTTCAAATCTTCTGCAGGCAATTAAAGTCATTATTCACCAATATCAATATTTCAATTTTTCAATATTGTGAAAAAATATGTATATTTTATTTTTTATTTATTTAATACACTTTATTATTTTTATTTTGTTTCATTTTATTTATTTATTTTAAATTTTTAAAAAACAATTTTGTGAAACAAACATTTTGAAGAAACCTGAGAGACAAAAAGAGGGACATAAAAGTATTATAGATAAAGATTAAAATGTGATTAAGATGTATAATAAAATTAAATAAGTTGGCGGGTCGTGCCAGGTTTGATGCCAAACGTCACTGGTTCTCGAGCAGATGAAAACGCTCTTCCAAATTTCTCCTTTTTTGTTCTACAGAAGAAATAAAGTCATAAGGAATGACATGATGACGATATAATTGTCATTTATGGGCGAAGTGTTGCTGTAACAGACTTCTGAATGAAAACTTGGTTTTATTGCTGTTCATCCTGACAGTCTCATAATCTTTCTTTTGTGTGTTTAATGACACATTATAAATGTGTTTGTGAAGGTGATTTGTCTTGGTCTGCTTTATCTCTTTCATTTGGTCACATTGTGTGTGTGTGTTCAGGGTTTTGACAGGCTGCTGGAGGCGATGAAAGCTTGTCTCGCTGAAGACTCTCTCTCTGCGTTCGTCTTTAACTGCTCGAACGGTAAAGGACGGACGACCACGGCTATGGTGATCGCTGCCCTCACGCTCTGGCACTTCAACGTACGTCTGCTTCACATACTGTAGAATATAGAAGTTATACATCGAGGTCCAAAAGTATGGGACAACATCGAAAATTAGAGTTGATGATAATATAGTTACTTTTTTGTGACGATACAAGCAATCAAGCATTTGAGTTTTGCTATATAGTGTTTATGGCTTTACGTGAATGTATGCAAATAAAGTTGGAGTGGACATGCTTATATATCCAACTTTATATATAAAGCTGTGCCATAATAGTTTACATTTTGTGACTATACAAACAATCATGCATTTGCTGTGTGGTATATATTGATTTATGTGAGTATACTGTATGTATGATATATATACACAGCAAAACATGATTTTTCTTGATTCAACACACAAGTAAAATGACGTCTTGTTTTCTGAAAAAATGCATCAAAATTAACCTTTTTGTTAAAATTAAGTGTCTTTTCTTACCAGTGGGGTGTGAAAAATCTTGTTTTCCCGCATTATGACCCCATTAGCAGTCATTTTTTTCTTTTTTCTAAGCTTAAACGCACTAAATTTTTATTTTTATATTTTTTTCAGCAAACAAGACTTAATATCTAATGCAATTTTGCTTCTCAAGTAAATGCTTCTCGATTTAAGAATGTTTAGATATTTGTAAAATACAAAAATACTGAGGAAGAAATTTTATATATACCGATACATACCGATTATTGGCCGATATATCAGTGCATATATATGTGTGTGTGTGTGTGTATATATATATATATATATATATATATATATATATAATATAATGTATATGAGAGTCTATGTTTGCATGGTACGAAATGATCATATTAATGTAGTATTTATATACATTTATATACATAAACATTTTAGTATCCCGATATTTAAGATCTTTTTTGTTTGATTGACAGGGTTTTCCAGAGTTCTGTGAGGATGAAATCGTAAGCGTTCCTGATGCCAAATACACAAAGGGCGAGTTTGAGGTGATGCACTTCTGCGTTTTGACCTTTCTTTTTGGTCTAACCTACAATTTTTAATTTTAATGTTTTGTAGGTAGGTGGATGGTTGAGGGCTACCACTTATGACAAATGCTGAAAATAATAATAAAAAAGTTTTAATTATAAACAAGACATGCAGTTTGCACAATACACTATACGTTACAAGAAACAAGTACTTTTTTGTAACATTTTTAATGAAAGAGTATGTGAAAAGTATGGCTTTATATTCAGCATTTCCAAAGATGTCATGCATCAGAAAATCAAAGTGCATTGCTAACATGGCATTTAATTGATTATTAAAGTCGTTCAGATTATTCTCCTTCACTAATCATGTTCAGCTCAGTCGTATTCATCTAGTTTCTGAAGGTGGTTTTCATCTGAATTTAGAGTCTCACATTTCTGTGATTTCCACCCATCCATGATTTGGATCTTGCAGCGGTTTCCAACATGTCGTCAGTTAGATCTTTAGTGGTTTCTTGTCTGTGCAGTTTGAGATTTTGGAGAGCGTCCGAAACCAAGAACAAGACCTGTTCTGTCATCCCGTATGTCTCTTCCCAGAAATCCCTTCCATGTCTGTTTTCAGTCAGTCAGCTGTGGTTTATGGTTTTACTGATTCCTCAGGGTTTTTTGTAACATGAAACGTGGTTTATTCCATCAGTGGTACGAGACAGATCAGTCCTCTGATTGTGAGCTCTCTTTGTGTTTAATGAAAGTAATAATTGTAATAAATAAGCTATCTTGTCCTGTGAAGTTATTAGGACCATAATACACAATTAGTTTAAACCAGGCCATGAGTTACAGGAGTGAAAACGTCTCATTTCTGACCCACATTCAGTGAACGAGCCGATGACGCATGTGTAACAGCAGTGACCCAACAATCATTCTGACCGGGTCATGACACGGTCATGTGATCTTTCCCTTTCTGTGTCAGTATCTGCAGAGGTTTCATGACTATAAAAATTGTTACATTAACATATTCATATAATTTAAAAAAAAATAACTGATATTATTATTAAAAATAATAAAAAAAATTCCTGATTATTATAACAAGTAATATATTTATATATTAATAATTAAATTACTACTACTACTACTACTATTTTTATTATACTTTTAAAATAGTTATTTCTTTACTTAATTTCTGCTTGTTATAATAATAGTAATATAACAAAAAGTATTTTTATTATATTTTATATATATATATATATATATATAATTATATATATTTAAATATATTTATAAATATATTTAAGTATATATATTTATTATTTTTATTATATTTTTTTTTCCTGCCTAAAATTATTAATTTTACATATTTTTTAAATAATTATAATAATTTAATAAATTAATAATAATAATATAATAATAATAATAATAATAATAATAATAATAATGTTAGTAAATATTTTTATTATACTTTTATAATTAGTGTTATTTCTTTTTATATTTATATTAAATTTACATATTTTTAAAAATATAATCATATAATAACAATAATTTTAATAAATTAATAATAATAAAAATAATAATATACAAAACCAATATCGGCACTTGTGGAACACCAGTTTTTTTGTTATTAATAATAACAGTTGTATAATAATAAAATAAATATATATATGTGTGTGTTTTAGGTGGTGATGAAGTTGGTCCGGTTGCTTCCTGA
>CM077461.1:3052181-3222031 GCA_039654765.1 Mylopharyngodon piceus | reverse complement strand
AACTGGATTTCATTGGAATTAATGAAACCAGGTCCAGTTTAAATAAAATTAATGCCTTGTATGAATAATATCAGGACTTTTTAGGCCAGTGTTTGCTGTGTGGGTCAATCATCTGTCAAACTCTACATTATTCTGGATTTTGGGTGAATTATTAGCTTCTGTGAGCATGAAACGATCAAACTTCAGGAGACATTTAGAAACCACTAATAAATAAACAAATTTCAGTGTTTGCGTATGATGATGTTTTAATTTACTTTCATGCAGTAAATAATTCTGGTTCACTAGTAGTGGTTTGATGCAAAATCTGTGTCCTGAAGTGGTTGAGAAGCACTGATCCGATCAGAGATGTCCGCTGTCTCGTACCTTTAAGCAGTAGTAGCCGATGATACAGAAGAAGGAGATGACCGTGTGCAGGATGGCTAGGATCCGCAAGGTGGGCTCCATGTATCCGCTGCTCTCCTCCAGCACAAAGTGCACAGTGACCGGGCGAGTGCCGGAGCCGGCCAGAGGGTCCCACCGCACGCTGGTGTCCGAGGACGTGCTGAACAACACCTCCTTACCCTCGGTCACGGCTGAGGACGTGGACACCTTCACAAGGGAGGAAACTATAGCTCAGATACACAACACTGGAAATCATGTGTTCATATGTGAGTGCGTGTGGTTGTTCTGGGTGCTTGATAGGTTTTTCCCTACTGGGTGATATTCTGGTCTCTGTTTAAGTCAGAGGGTTAAATGGTTAGTTCACCCAAAAATGAAAATTATCCCATGATTTACTCACCCTCAAGCCATCCTAGGTGTTAATGACCTTCTTCTTTCATTCGAACACAATCAGAGTTATATTAAAAAATATCCTGGCTCTTCCAAGCTTTATTGCATCCATCCTAAGCATCCATCCATCATAAAAGTAATCCATACGACTCCAAGGAGTTAATAAAGGCCTTCTGAAGCGAAGTGATGGGTTTTTGTAAGAAAAATATCCATATTTATAACTTTATAAACTATAATCACTGGTTTCCGGTAACCGCCGTACGCAAGTTGAGTTCCGGCGGAAGAGTGACCTCTGACCCGACGCATGACGTATTTTTAAAGAGAAATAGAGGATTTCGATACGAGTTGAGTTTGTTGCCCAGCCCTATTAGTTTGAACCGCGAGAGGCGTCTAAGCTTACGCTACCCCTACATCCTATGTCATGCGTTGGGTCAGAGGTCACTCTCCCGCCGGAACTTGACTCGCGTATAGCCGTTACCGGAAGCCAGTGATACCAGTTTATTAAGGTATAAATATGGATATTTTTCTTACAAAAACCCAATGCTTCGCTTCAGAAGACCTTTATTAACCCACTGGAGTCGTATGGATTACTTTTATGATGGATGGATGCGCTTTTTTGGGCTTCAAAATCTCGTCCCCCATTTACTCCCATTATAAAGCTTGGAAGAGCCAGGATGTTTTTTAAAGGGGTCCTTGATTATGATTTCATTTTTTTTACTTTAGTTAGTGTGTAATGTTGCTGTTTGAACATAAACAACATCTGCAAAGTTAGAATGCTCAAAGTTCAAAGCAAAGGGAGATTTTGTTTTTTTTACAGAAATCGCTTTTTAAGGACTACAACAAATGGCTGGTAGGGACTACAACAAGCTTCTTCCGGGGTTGCTGACATCACAAACCCCAAAATTACATAAACCCTACCCCCGAGAACACGCAACAAAGGGGGTGAGGCCATGTTCAACTCCAAAGCAACTACATAAATTTATCCACTAACCATTCAGAAACGTCCAGTTTCATTCTAAAAGTTGTAACTTCCTCCTGAGTCTCTCCATCAGTGTCGACTCCGGTTTGAACAATGTAAGGCTGAACAAAATCGCCATTTTGGCTGTGTGAGATTCTCCAGCTTTGTTGTTGTTGAGCAACCGAAGCGTGAGCTGTTAAAGCTCCGCCCTCTTCTGGAAAGGGGGCCGGGAGTAGCAGCTCATTTGCATTTAAAGGGACACACACAAAAAAGGCGTGTTTTTGCTCACACCCAAATATGGGCAAATTTGACAAGCTATAATAAATGATCTGTGGGGTATTTTGAGCTGAAACTTCACAGACGCATTCTGGGGACACCAGAGACTTATATTACATCTTGTGAAAAGGGGCATAATAGGTCCCCTTTAATTTAACTCTGATTGTGTTTGACTGAAAGAAAAAAGTCATATACACCTAGGATGGCTTGAGGGTGAGTAAGTTATGGGATAATTTTTGTGTGAACTAACCCTTTAAGGTGATGTCAATGAATGTCAAAAGTAAATGCTGAAGTGTGAATTACCTTGTAAAACAGCAGAATGAAGTTGATTGCAAAGGCCACAAACAAAGCCAACATTCTCATGTTGTAGAAATTTCGTGCAAAATAGTTCTGCAGGAGAAGAGAAAGATACCATGTCAGAGCACACACATGTGTAAAACACACGCTCAAATGACTCCCTCCTGAGAGGGTGGCTCTATGATCCATCTGACATTCTGCATGACATTATGAGACACAAACATGAGATCTCAGGGGCTCTGACCAGCAGCTTGCGTTGATAAGCGATGATCTTCTTCCAGAAGGCTGACTCCTGCAGATCAGGCTCATCTGCTCTGGAGTAGTGCAGTCTGACCTTACGCTTCACCGCTTCGTCCTTCTTCTGTGCTTTCTCTCCATTTTCCCTTCTTAGAAAGGGGATGAGTCAGAACTCAGAATGCAAATATTATGATGACGACATAAATGCCATTGGTCAACAAACACATTTCCATGTCAGCAAGACTTACTCGGCTTTCTCAGGCACTGATTTGGTCTCCTCCACAACTTCATTGTTGTCAGTTGAGGATGACGAGCCCTTTGTCTGACAGAACCAACAGCAAAGGAGTTAAAAACCCAACAGATTCATGTCATTATTGAAACGGACCTGAGACATACAGTGATTTGATTTCACCAAGTACATGGATTAACATCTTTGTTCCAATCGACCAATCAGATTTGAGGGACACGTTTACAGTTTAGGTCAAGTTTAAAACGAGGATTTGGTGTTATTCACCTATCAATTCCCACTGATTTTAGGGATAAGTTATGGTTAGGTTTAAGGGTAGGGATTGGGTTAGGACTATGTTTTCAAACAGGACCCAGACAGCAACACAGTGTTGGCCCAGATCCGGCCCACATCTGGTACGTGTGGATTCCATGCGGGCCAGATGTGGGCCAGATCTGGGCCGACACTATGTTGCTGTCTGGGGAATGTTGTTCCAGGATCAATAAAATATGTTGATCCAGGAACATGTCTTACTTGGCAAAATCACGGCGACTGTGACATACACCCACTAACACCATCAAAGCCGTTACCTGGTGTCGTCTGCGGAGTTCAGGCGAGGGTGTGGGTGGCTGCGGGACAGGTGTATTGAGCAAATCCGTGAGGCTGGCATTTGGATTGTGAGGCATCAGTTTATACTGCCCTCCCTCTCTCTTCAGATCCAAACCGAATATATCGGACAGGACGTCGGTGTCGTCTGTGGCCACAGTTAGATCGGCCAGGTCTTCCTCGGGTGAGGTTTTGTCGAGGTGTTTCTTCTCACCCTCTTCCGTCTCTCCCCTCACTTCGTCCTGAGTCGGGTCGGGCATGTTGGCCAGGAGCTCCGACACCTTCATGGTCTTGGCGCCCTCCACCAGACTCCCCCCGAGAAAGCTGTTGTATGTGATCCGGAAGAATCCTCGAGCGACGCTGAAGGCGAAATGCAGCAGGCCCAGCAGGACGCTCCAATAGAAGGACACTAGCGTAGTCACCAAGTCCTTCACAGTCATCTTCTTGGCTTTCTTAACCTGCTTCTTGAGGCTTTTCATGGACAGCACCTTCATTAAGAGCATCACGTTGTATCGTAGAGCGAAGAGAGCCGTTCGCACAGTGGTGACGGAGAAGAAGCCCATCTCGGGACTCTCCTCGTCGGGTTTCTCCCTCTCGCTGTCCTCTTTGCTAGCCGAGCGCTCAGCGGCGTCGGACATCTGCGCCGCCAACTGCATCTCAAAGATGGTGTCTTCACAGAAGTTGACGAAGAGCTCCATTTTCTCCTTCTCACCACCTTCGTTCACCACATCGAAGATGAACTGCCGTTTGGACTCCTTGACCTGTGGCTTCTCCCACTGGGTGCGACTGGACTCGCTGATCTCAAAGTACACTCGTTCGATCCGCTTGGCGCTGCCCATGATCTCGATGCGGCCCAGGTATGGCTGGAAGTAGTTCAGCACGCTCTCGGCCAGCTCCAGGAAGGTCTGGAGGCGAGAGTCATGGGGCATATGCTCCGAGAGGTTGGTCAGGAGAACGGCAACGTTGAAGCCGATGTCCTTTGCTGGCTCGTGGAAGCGTTCGACGAACTCTTCGTAGTCCAAGAGCTCATTTTCATCTGTTTCCGCACAGGAGAGCAGGAATTCTGTCTCAGATTGGGTGTAATGTTTATGGCTCTCCATTGCCTTGTGGAAATCCCTCTTGGAGATGACGCCTTTGCCATCGGGATCGTACTCTTTGAAGGCATCTGACGACGTCAGATCTTTCAGTTTGAGGAACATGTCAAAGAACTTCAGAATCATCTCTACGTTGTTTGAGGACTCCACCAACATGTCCACCATCTGCTTTCCAATGGTGCCATTCACAACATTTCCTAAAACAAAGGGAAGATGATTAAGGTAATTCATCTTCCTGGTCGTGAACGTTAACTAGCTAGCAGTGTTAATTTTGTCATTATTTTCATCAATTACATATTTTCACAGACGAAAACGAGACGATAACTAAATAAAAAACAGTTTTGAATGTCAAAAAATATGACGAAAATCTACTGACATTTTCGTCAACGAATAAAAACGAGACAAAAATGTTAGGGAGGGCTGATTTGGGAAGAGATCCAGTCAGAATGATATCCTGCGCGGTAGATGCGCACATCTGAACTGTAACGTGCTGATCTATCCAGTGGGATATTAGTTTGCATACACTTGTTGCATGGCTCATAAAACATTCAAAAATGTAAACGTCTGACAAAAAGAGAGGAGCAGACATATGTATAAATCTGAAAAAGCATGACAACACAAAAGAGAACTCTATTCGGTACGGTTTTCTGTGCACACACACCGAAAGCTACACAGAAAGCTAGACAGTGCACAAGTACTGAATTGAGCTCTCTTTCACATCTGAATTGACAATTACAAAAAATTATGTCAAAATGTCAGTTTTGGAGAGTATTCACGTGACATCATGTTAGTGACACCACTAACCCAAAACTCTGGTTTGAACAATGTAAGGCTGAACACCGTTACTAACAATCCTCATTTTGGCTGCGTGAGATTCTCCAGCTTTGTTGTTGTTGAGCAACCGAAGCGCGAGCTGTTAAAGCTCCGCCCTCTTCTGGAAAGGGGGCCGGGAGCAGCAGCTCATTTGCATTTAAAGGGACACACACAAAAACGGCGTGTTTTTGCTCACACCCAAACAGAGGCAAATTTGACAAGCTATAATAAATGATCTGTGGGGGATTTTGAGCTGAAACTTCACAAACACATTCTGGGGACACCAGAGACTTATATTACATCTTGTAAAAGGGGCATTATAGGTCCCCTTTAAGAAAAAGTAAACAGATGTGAGAATATCGGATGTGCATCAGTGTATTGGATCCGTGCATTCGTTCTTAAAGTGACAGCAGCCTAATAAACCTAATGCCGTCTATGCCAGTAATATTAATCAAACAACAAAAGACAAAGAGAAAAGCATTCACTGCTCTTTAATAAGGATTAATTATATTTAATTTATACAAATAAGTATGTCTGTTTGAAAGAAAAAAGAATGATGTATGCAAGTTGTTATAAAGAATGCATAAATCATTCATCGAAAAGAAGAACATTCTTCTTTAGGAGAAGTGGTTTTATTTAATTTTAAGATAAAGACGTCACAGCAGTTAAATCTGTGTCTGTATTGCATGTTCAAACTTCGTATTAAACCCATTAGATTTTAGGCGACTAAAATTAGACTAAAACCAAAACAATTCAGATGACTAAAATATGACTAAAACTAAATGGCATTTTAGTCAACAGTCTATGACTACAACTAAATCAAAATTTGCTGTCAAAATTAACACTGCTAACTAGTCATTCAATCAAACAAAGTGAACTGACCCTCCAACATGGACAAGAGCATCACAACCATATCCTTCTGAAGATCCATGAGCTCCTTCAACAGCTCGATTTGGCTTGAATCCTGCAGCACAAATAATATCACAGTAACTAAACTGGGGTTTTAGAGGGTTTGTTGAGCATCATGGTAGATGTTTACCTGAGACAGCTTCATCTGCATATGTGCAAAAACGTGCAGGAAACCAACAACTGCATCCCACAGGCGACTGTGAGCCAGACTCTGCTGATTCCCTGTGCAAGGGCCCTGAAACCACACAACGACTATTGAGATGACTGGATTCTGTCTGCGTTTTTTCCACATGTGGAAGATCGGCCGTACCTGAATGTACTCTGTGAGAGTGTTGAAGACTTGTTTGGCTACATTGATTGCTTTGGAGAAATTCCGCTGGCCTTGTTCATCGATGACGTCTTTCCCAGAATAGTACCAGTAGAAATCACTGATGGACTCCTGAGGACGCGTAGAGCACACGTGTCAGATGTGTGTTATCAGAACGTGATGGAGATGGTGTTCACGGAGGAACCGCTCACCTGGACTCGGAGCAGATAATCCACCGTCGAGATGATGATGTTGACCGTCGTGTTGTTACCCGTCTGCGTTCGCAGGTAGTTCTGAAAATCTGATGCACGGACACACAATTGTTGTCATTATCGTTATATAAAAAGGCGAAGCAACATCATACTGTACATGAAGGATGTGATTAATAACTGTAGGTCAACAAATCACTGTAAATGTGGTTACGCCTACCTTTCATGATCTAATCAACTCCTGATGGACAAAATCTCATTCTACATTTTTCATAAGGCTTTTTTACTCAGAAATACATCATATTAAGAAACTATTGATTACAGCAGAAGTCCGGGGGAAAGTTTAAAGAAAAACAGTGTAAAAACTGTAAATATATATATGCATTTTTTTATAGTATTAATTCTGTCTTTATATATAAAAATCATATAGCACACTATACCAACACTATGACACACTACACAGTACAGATAGTTAGTAGGCATGAAGCCTCAGTGGTCAGGTGAGACGCACCTGAATTGTGTCCCTCACAGAGCAGCTGGAGGAAGCGGAAGAGGTCGCAGGTGAACTCGTCATCTTGCATGACCTTCTCACCTGCGCGGCAGCAGAGTCAGACGTTAGAGCCGCTGTGATCACGAGTGTGAACACACTGACACACACACACTGTAAATGAGCTCCCGTCCACAGACGTCTGAGGTCAGAGGTCACAGGTCAGATCCCTACAGTCGTACAGCATTTACACATCATCTCAGATTACATTGAGGACTGAAGATTAATGAATGCAATAAAAATATGTTTATATTTGGGGAATATATTTGGAAATGTGCTGGGATCATCAGTCATGGTATCACACCGAAGACACAAGCTTCCTATAAAACGCTGTAAGATGACAGGAGAGATCTGACGGGTGTCATCTGATCCGTGAGACGTCTGCAGACAGAGAGCGGCTCTGATCGCGCGGGAGGAACATGATGGCAAATGTTGTTGAACGTCACAGTATTTGAGGAAGAGCAGCTGTGCTCTAAACACCAGTGTCACAACTATGAATAACCTCCAGAAAAACACAGAAATGTTGTTCTCACAAGCCAACCTGAAAGTGCTTGAACTTTTCTTTAGTTCAGTATCTGAGGGATTCTGTGCCAAAACCGAGTGAGCTCCCTACATAGACAGCATGATAAGATGCACAGGTGAATCCGAAAGGAAGATGGCATCATTGCGTTTCTTTTTGGACAAATTCTGAAGCAGCATTGCATCTTGCAAAATATTGCAAAATAATAAAAATATTCCTCTAAAATAAAAATAAAACATGACTCCAAAACAAAAAAATAGTACTCTAAAATCTTTTTATAAAACAGTGCTCTAAAATAATAATAAAATAGTGCTCTAACGTAATAAAAAAATATTACTCTTAAATAAATGATCTCTCTAAAATAAAAAAAAAAAAACTATAACAATAAAAATATTCCTCTAAAATAATACAAAAAAATCAATTGAAATCAAGACAATTGAAATTATTACTCTAAAACATTACTCCAAAAATATCTCTTAAAAAATAATTAATTCAAAATAATACTACTCTAAAATTTTAAAACAAATGTTTCTTAAAAAAATGAAAAATACTCTAAAATAATAAAAAACTATAACAATAAAAATACAAATACAATACAAATAAAAATAATAAAAAAAATCTAATAGAAATTCCCAAAAAAACACTCCCAAAAAACTATTACTCCCAAAAAATTAATTCAAAATAATACTACTCTAAAATTTTAAAACAATTTTTCTAAAAAAAAACAACAAAAAACATAATAACATAATAAAAAATGTTGCTTGAAAATATTACTTTAAAAAAGATTCCTCTAAAATAATAATAATGAAAATGTGTCCTTTACAGAGAATACAACCTCTTTACTCTTCCTTATGAGTAAAAAATGAGAGAAACGTTCATTATTAATATAATTATAATTCATTACCAAAAAATGATGAAAAACGGTAAAGTCTAATGAGAGCTGCTGTCTATGCAGAGCGCTCAGTTTCAGCTTTGGAACAGAGCAAATATGAGAGTTTTTATGAGTTTTTGACTGTCGTTTGAGATCGGAGGACGAACGCACTTTCAGCTGAGCGTCAGTATGATGATCAACCAGAAACTCCACGCTCAGATTATTACAACTAACTCCGAATGCAGCATGCAAAGATACAAAATGACACCACATTTTGCATTTACTACACATTATGATAAGAATACATGTAAATACACAGTATGAAATATCACAGTTATCTGTGGTTTGGTTAGACTTCCTCTGGTCCATCATTCCCACCAGCATTAAAACGCCAAACTGAAGGGATGACGCATGACGAAACCAGTCAACAGAAATGCAGATGGATGATACGATAGAAAACACGACACTGATCTCCAGAAAAACACAAGAAAACAAAAAACAATCACTCTGAAAATAACATGTGGAGCAAAGAAACAGCCTGACCAGAAACAAAAAGAAGAACAGTGAAGGAAACAACAGGAACGACAGCACACGACACCAACTGAACAGCTCAGACCCATCAGGGAGGAAGAGGAAGAGGAAGGAGAGACTGGGGCGACTGCTGCTGAGAGACCATCATCATCATCATCATCATCATCATCATCCTCTCAGAGCAGCTCGACCACAACAAACCACAGAGACACACGCTCCTAACCGAACACCCAGCCGCTGCGCCACTGAGAGCCTGACAGGAGAGCAGGAAGGGGAGGAGCTTACAGACTACAGATCCGCCCACAGATACGCATGTCTGCTTTTGATAGGCTGCAACAAACAGCGGGTGTTTCTGCAACTACTGACACTGATTCATAGTAAAACCCAGTCACAAATACATCATTTATTTTTACTACTTTTTAAATGCTTTTTATGTATAGATTTGTTTGTTTTACCCTCATCCCAGACTTTCAAAAATATAGAAAATATCATAACAATATTACTCTAAAAGAATAAAAATATTACCCTAAAATTATAATAATTATTCAAAAGTAATCTTTATCCTGTTAATACTGTAAAAAAAAATGCTCTAATATAATAAATATTCCTATTCAAGTTAAAAAAAATATTACTCTAAAAGAATAAAGAATTCTTTTAAAATAATATAAAACATTCCTCTAAAATAATACAAAACTATAAAACAAAACAAAATTCTGCAAAAATAATAAAAATTATTACTATAAAATAATAAACATATTCATGTATAATAATAAAAATAGACCTCTAAAATAATAATAAAAAAAACTCTAAAATAATAAAAAATAATGCTCTAAAATAATACAAATATTCCTCTAAATATAATAAAAATATGACATATCTAAAAAAAAAAAAAATTACTCCAAAACAAAATAAATATTCCTATAAAATAATAAAACACAATTCTGCAAAAATAATAAAAAGTATTACCATAAAATAATAAAAAATGTTCTCAAAAATAATAAAAATAGTCCTCTAAAAAAATAAAAATACTCTAAAATAATAAAAATAATGCTCTAAAATAATACAAATATTCCTCTAAATATAATAAAAATATAACATATCTAAAAAAAAAAAAAACATATTACTCCAAAACAAAATAAATATTCATTTAAAATAATAAAGTAATAATAATTCAGCAAAAATAATAAAAATGATTACCATAAAATAAATATTAAAATATTAAATATAAATATTTCTCCTGCGATCACGTCTGTCCATCGCTGGACACTGTTAGTAGACAAATAAATTAAAATGTGTTTAATTTGGCAAATGTGCCCATAGTTGAAGAAACACCCTTAAATATGAACTTACTTTACATGTCAACACTGCCGTCTATCGGTCAAAACGAGTGTCGGTGTCTCTCTAACCAAAACAGCGTCCCTGTTCTTACATCTCTGATCTCTAAATCCTGAGAGCAAAGCCAGCGCGTGATTGGCTAGAGCTCTAGCGGGGGCGGGGCAGAGGGAAGGTGTTGGGCTCAGGGTCACACACAGCTAAACCACAGCAAACGGCAGAAGGCATAATTACCACGCTCATGAGTGATGACTGAGAGAGGGGAAGACGGTACGTTAACCCAAAAAAACAGAAGAAGAAGAAAAAAAGGAAAGAAAAAAGTGAGAGGTCATACAGGTCACAAGGTCAGTCGTTGTTGATTTTGGATTCAATCAGCACCATTCTGAACAATCACATGATGCGATTTTAACACTAACACGTGTCTAACCAGGCGCGACAACCGATTTATCTGTCCGCACTGATCACAGCCAATCAGTACTGTTATACGAGGACCAATGAGATTTTACAGCGGGACAGAAACAGATGGATTCATGGATTTGTGCCGCGCCTGGTTAGGACTAGTTTGAATACGTAACCAGAAGTTTTCACCTTAACTTACAGGTTTGATGAAACCGTGTCTGACTTTAGCAGAAATGATGCTGATTGAATCCAAACCTGAGTGAATAAAGTGCAGAACTGTTTAGAGAGGGTATCATGAGAAAAAAAGGCAAAATTCAGAGAGAAATAAAGAATCAGAGAGAGAAAAACACTTGTGCAGGTTAAAGGAATAGTGCAGACGAACATGAACCTTCCGTCATTTACTCGCCTTCGTTTCAGTTCAAACCTGCAGGACCTTCTTTAATCAGTGGAATATGAACAGATGATGTTCATGAAGCTCTTTACAGTGAAAGAGAAGGCAAAAGATGCTGTTGAGCTCCAAAAACATGTACAATAATGACTTTAATTTGAGTTTATATTATATATAAATATATATATAAAAAATTACTCCAAAACAAACTAAATATTCCTATAAAATAAAACAAATATTCCTATAAAATAATGCAAGAATATTCATCTAAAATAATATATATAGTATTAATATATTTATAGTATTAAGTATTAATTTATTTCAAAATAATCATAATGACCCCAAATGTTTGAACGGTTATATATATATATAAAGATTCCACTGAAGAAAGACACTCTTGCCGGTTTGGAGCGTCATGACGGTGAGTAAATGAGTGTTCATTTTTGGGTGAACTATCCCTTTAAAAGTCATGTTACAACACAGCAAACATAAAGAAACCTGAAAAAGAACTCAAGGAATATAAAATTCATGCTTCATCTTTGAGACTCAAATGAAATGAGGTTTGAAAATAATTTTCAAAAACAGTCACTTATCAAAGACAGCACATGTTAGGGTAGGGTGAGTGTCTCACGCACACCGTTGAGTGCTCTTATTTCTCGTTGCACCCTTGCGAAAAAAATTATTTCTGCTTACAAACATCTGAAGACCATATCAAACATTCATCATCATCATCATCACACACTCGTACACAAACATAAAGAAAAAGGATAAAATAACTCAATTTGACAGAGACATCTTCAGAATGGATTCTGGGATACGTGCGCTCAACACAAAAGTAGCATTACTGTATTTTAAAATCAATAACTCAACTAAATTAACACAGAAATGGCATGATAAATCAAGTGGAATGAACATGACGATTTCATGCTTGAAAAAAACACCAGTTATTTCACACGATCATAGTTATTGATTATAAATCAGGTGTTTGTGTTCAAATAAATCATACCTGATCCTTCCTCCGTCACCATCCCGAGACCTTCAGCTTTATTCTGCCTCTCAAACGCGTTCAGATCCAGAACACTGGAGCACAAACATCATCACTGATGAACTTTGCAACATCGACATGGTTATTGAACTGAATTGATCTGGAAATTGTCTTCTGTAGAGCAGAATCTGAATGCGTCTCTTATTTGATGAAGTTTGCATCACTGATTCTGTGAAGCTGCTTTGAAACAATCTGTCGTATAAAGCGCTGTAGAAATGACTATAATCAGTTATTATTATATCATCGTTACATTCAGTCATTGTCGTACCTGCATGACTGCATGAGTCCCGCCAGACTCTGGAAAAATCCAACGTCTCGTTTGTCTTTCAGGTAGTCCAGCATTTTCTGCACGACAAAAAGCAGATCGAACACGTCAATATTTGGGTATCATTTGAATTATCGTTTGAACATTTGGGTATCGTTTGAATCGATAAGCAAAACTGGAATCGATTCTGATTCTCGATACCCATCCCTACATATGAATAAGAGTTAATGTGTGCATATTTTAAAATATTATTTGCAAATACTTCTAATAGTTTACTTCACAACTATTAGAAATTAGGCCGTGTGTCCACCAAAGCGTTTTTTCCTAAGGCCAGCATATTTTTTCAGTTGTTTTACATTGGAGCACCATTTGACGAGGAGCTGAACGTCTATTTCACATTGAGCGCTCAGCATATTTTTCCGGACGTCAAGAGTTGAGAAATGTTCAATTGAGTAAAACATAGCACTCATCACTGTCGCTTTCTATCCAGCCATCCAATCACAGTGGAAGAGAGGCGGGACAAACACCACACCAACAGACGACAACAACAAGGACAGCAACAAAACAAAATCATAAAAAACATTGTACCTGCTGAACTGTGGAGTTTCCTCCATTGAGTATGGCGATTCCCAGCTTGAGCGTGGAGGCCACCATCGGCCCCATCTCTCCTGCACAACACACACATTCCCATCAGTCCATGATCACCACAAACACGCATCAGTTTCTGAGGACTGTGTGTGGTTTTCTGACCTTTGCTGGCGCTGATGGTCTGCAGCACCATCTCTGCGGCGCCGCGGTCGTGAAGTCTGGCCTGCTGATACAGCAGCTTCTGCTTCTCCATCTCTTTCTCCTGCAGACAGATGGGAATAGAGCATCTCACACAATGTTTTAGAGGGGTTTTGTCATTTGTCAGGCTGGGAGATCTGACACCTTAGATTGGTTTCAGCTGGTCTATGTCAGCTAATATGCCACCTGATCATCCACCTTAAACCAGCTCAGTTGGAAATCAAGCCAAAAACCAGTTTTCAGTCTAAAGTGGTTTCAGCTGGAGTCAGGGCTTCATTCATTGGGTTATGTGATGGCATATATAACGTGGTTGAGTACTGATGGATGTCTTTCAGGGCATTTTAAAGTGTGCATGTGCAAAACCAGCTCAGATATAAGTCTACATTGCAACATAAACCAGCCTAAGGTGGTTTGCAGGTCTTGGGCTCAAGATCAAGGGCTCAAAATGCCTCTAAAACCAGTGAAAACCAGGCCGGTTAAGACCACCGTAAGCAGTTTTTGAGTTGAGATGAGATCTGAGATCAGGACGATCACGCATAAACACGAACAAACACATTTCAACAGGATCGGCCTTCAGAAAGAGTCACGCAGACGGACACGTACCTCAAAACTCTTCACCTCTTCCTCATCGTCTTCCTCTTCATCATGACAGCTCTGTGAGTGATCAATCAAACAGCACATTTATCTGAGCAGAAGCACTTATAAAGCATGTTCTTAAGAACAGATCTAAACTAGTCTTACCTTGGCCATGATATCAGCGTAAGCCATGTAGAGATGATCCTCCTCTAGTTTACTACAACAAAACAACAACAGATCGATGTGGCATCTATCAACAAATCATTGTGGTTTGGACTATATTAATAGGAGAAAGGAAACCCACCATTTCTCAGTCAGCGCGGTTCTGCTGAAGAGTTGTATGAGCTGGTGTAAGGGATCGATGTGTTTGGTCATCTCGTCCTCCTCTGACGGCTCCTCTCCGCCTGCTTTCTAAAACACCAAACAGCCTCAAGCAAGACCCTCAGATACGCTAAAACACGCCAACCACCAGATGAAATACAGTCTATCTACCACAGTTTACAAATGTGAGGAAACAAAACCACTGCAGACTTATGTGCGTTCGTACAGTTAGAGCGCCTTCTGTTAGAAAGTTAGTTTAGGAAGGCAAGCTAGAGAAGAGGAGAAAGAAGAAATCAATACTCGTCTTTCATGCGGATGTACACTGAAGAACTCAAGGATTCATACTTTAGGTTCTAGTTAGGGATACACCGATATGAAAATTTTGGCCAATAGTGATAACCGATAATTCTTTATATTTGAAAGTCAACAACCAATATATTGGCCGATGGCAATAACTGGTAATTCTTTATATTTGAAGGTCGATAACCGATATATTGGCTGATAGCAATAACCGATAATTCTTTATATTTGAAAGTCGATAACCAATATGTTGGCTGATAGCAATAACCGATAATTCTTTATATTTGAAAGTCGATAACTGCTAACAGATATATTGGCCGATAACGATAACCGATAATTCTTTATATTTGAAGGTCGATAACCGATATACTGGCCGATAGCAATAACCGATAATTCTTTATATTTGAAAGTCGATAACCAATATATTGGCCGATAGCGATAACCGATAATTCATTATATTTGAAAGTTGATAAACAATATATTGTCCGATAGCGATAACCGATGATTCTTTATATTTGAAAGTGGATAACCGATTTATTGACCGATGGCGATAACCGCTAATTCTTTATATTTGAAAGTCGATAACCGATATATTGGCCGATAGCGATAACCGATAATTCCTTATATTTGAAAGTCGATAACCGATATACTGGCTAATAGCGCTAACCGATATATTGGCCAATTGCAATAACCGATAATTCTTTATATTTGAAAGTTGATAACCGATATATTTGCAGATAGCGATAACCGATAATTCTTTATATTTGAAAATCGATAACTGATATATTGGCCGATAGCGATAACCGATAATTCTTTATATTTGAAAGTTGATAACCGATATATTTGCAGATAGCGATAACCGATAATTCTTTATATTTGAAAGTTGATAACCGATATATTTGCAGATAGCGATAACCGATAATTCTTTATATTTGAAAGTCGATAACCGATATATTGGCCAATAAATATATACACGCAGTTGTAACTCCATTGTGGATGTGCTTAAACACGGGCGTACAAAGAATTCACAACATTCTTTCACAGTATTGTTCTCAGTATAATATTATGTATCTTATATGACAGACTTGCGCTGCAAATGTTGTACTTAACTGTATTTTCCCTTTCAAAGTGATTTCAATCATATTTCAAGCAATTTAAAACCATCATGGCGGACAGTGCGCATCCGAAGTGTCTCAGCTGAAGGAAATAATAAATTTTTTATCGGCTTTAATATATCAGCCTAATTTTCTTATCGGGTCAATAACGGTAACATTAAAAAGAAACCAATATCGGCCAATACCGATATGGTGGCCGATATATCGTGCATCCCTAGTTCTAGTCATTCTGGCTCCTCAAAAACAAAAGTGTGTGAACCAGTGAAATCATCTCAGAAAACACTGAGAGCTCCTGCTGTACGCACAGCAGGAGCTCTCAGTGTTTTCTGAGATGATTTCACTGGTTCACAAAAGACGTGGGAAAACACGAGCGGATGTTGTGTGGAATCGCTACATACGGCCAAATCCTCGATCAGCTTGTCCTCGAAATAGTGTTCTTCCGTCTCGATCCAGGACTTCTCGTAACCCTGGAGGAACAGGTTCACGGCTCTGTGCCTGGAAAGCAGAGAATCAGAGCGTCTCAGATCATTCAGGAATCACTGAAAGATCCAGCAGAACAGAAGATCTTCACCTGGGCAGGTTGTAAAGCGGCGCCATTCTGAAACAGGCCACGACGGCTCTCTTCCTCTGTTTGGACAGCAGCTTGTGCCACACGGCCTTCTTACTGCGCTGAGGATGTTCAACCTGCTCAAACAAACACATATACACTATATGAACTGATCTGAATTACGACACTATCGTCTTCTGTAGAGCTACATTAACATATGACCCGCCCCCATATTTACATATCAACACATATTCAGTATTCAGAAACTGTCTTGATGAATGACACTGTGATCTGCCAATCATAAGAGAGCTCATTTACGTATGGATGGTGTAGAATACAGACTGAATCAGCTGTATGTGGAGCTCAAGTTTAACCTGGTCGAGGTGGAAGAGCACATGTGCGATGTTCAGCACTCGGTCGACGGTCTTCTCGGGGTCCGACGAGTCCTCGCTGCGGTTGGGCATGTCTTTATACAGCGCCATCTGCCAGCGGATCGCAGGATCCTCCAGCTGCAGAAACACACAGACAACACTGACACTGATGAAGAGGATGAAGCTGCAGCGCGACGTGAGCATGCAGTGAGGGACACTGGATGACAGACATGAGGAACATGAGGAACATGCGTGTTATAATCACAAATGCAGGATTTCATGCAAACGCTGCAGGTTCACAGTCGCTGTGCTGTCAATCATACTCAATGTATCTTGAGTGTGTTAATTTAATATCATTGAGACATTATAGATTTTTGCTTTTATATTCTCTGTTGTCATTTAAATTTTAGTTTAAGCTTCAGTAATTTTGTTGTGTTTTTGTCATTTTATTAGTTTTTAAAAATATGTCTATACAGTTTTTATTCATTTTTATTTCAGTTTTTGTTGTTTTAGTACATCAAATTCAACAAAATTAAAATGAGAAATGTTGACTTGGCAAATAACAAAAATAAAATAGACCATTTTTTTATATTGTTCTTTTAAATTTCAGTTTATTTTAATATTATTTTTAAAAGTTTATTTTATTTCAAGTAACAAAAGTTTTTTATGTTTTTTTTTTAGATTTTTTGAAAAGAAGTAATTATATTATATTATATTATATTATAAAATAAATTGTATCATCATTAATATTTTTTAATTGGAAAATGTGCATAATTGCCAATAAAATATGCAATTTATGTTTTTAAAGTAATAAAGTAAAATAAAAGTAAATTTATGTTTTTATGTAATAAAGTATTATATTTAAGGATGTGTAAATATGTAATTTGAAATGACATGCATTTAAATAAATTATATATATATATATGTGTGTGTGTGTGTGTGTGTGTATATATATATATATATATATGTAGTAAATTATATATTGATTTTATATAAATAATATCATCATTATTATTTTTTTATTGGAAAATTAGATTGATTGCCAATAAAACATGGCAATGTAAATTAATGTTTTTTTGGAATAAAATTATAATAATTTTTATATTTAATGATGTGTAAATATTTAAATGAAATAACAATTGGAAAATGTGCAATTGGAAATAATTTTAATTGGAAAATGTGCATAATTGCAAATAAAATATGTAATTTATGTTTTTTTGGAATAAAGTAATTATTATATTTAATGATGTGTAAATATTTAATTTAAATGACATGCATTTAAATAAATAAATACTATATATATATATATATATATATATATAGAGTAAATGATATATTGAATTTATATAAATTACATCATCATTATTATTTTTTTATTGGAAAATAATATTAATTGCCAATAAAATATGGCAATGCAATTAATGTTTTTTGTAATAAAATTATAATAATTATTATATTTAAAGATGTGTAAATATTTATATTAAATAACGTATTTAAATAAATAAATAAATTATAAATTATACATTACAAATTATACAGATCTAGTTAACTAACATGATCTTGAGGAGGAATTTAAACTCAACTTGAACTGTCACTTAGGCTCATGTCGGTTCAAGTTCCCAGCGCTTGTTAAACATCACTGACTTCCAGCCACTTTGACTGTAAATCACCGTCGGTGTGATCAGATTCTCAGGATCATAAAGACCGTCTGATCACAAGCTTACCAGCTTATTGCAGGTAAACACGTGTCTGGAGGCCTGCGGCGGCTCGAGCTGCTTCACAGGAGCTTTGACATGTTTGCAGGTGTAGTCCAGAGACGAGGCCTTCTTCAGGAGCGGCGGGCGGCTCCGCTGGGGGATGTCCAGGGTGCGAGAGCGCTTGTGCAGCGGCGCGCGCTTGTGAGGGACGGGTTCTGGCCCCACCGGTTTACACTTACGACTCTTCATCCACTTTAAGATGATGATGAGTCTCTTCACCAGCTTTTTGAAGTGTAAAGCGCGGTACTGACACATGCAGATGGACACATGAGGGACGAAACGGAGGGGAAGTTACACACATGCAACAGTTCAAGGGTCAATGATGCGTGAGGACGTCCAGGACAATAAAAGGGAAAATCTCCAAACACCCTCATTGGAAAATGTAATATTTATTTGTTTTAATTTTGGTTTTGCACTTAAAAAAAAAAAAAAAATTATAAAAATAATAAAAATAATTTCAATCCAGAAGCTGAAAACATGTTTATCATCAAAGAAGAATAGTATCCAAGTTCTTGCTATTGTTTAATGATGTGCAAATACTTCATTTAAATATGTAATTAAATAGATATATTAAATGTATAATACATATATTTAAATATATAGATTTTTTTTCAATTGCATTCATTTATATATATATATATATATATATATATATAAAATGTTTGTGTGTGTATATATATATATATAAATACACACAAAAATGTTTAATTATAGACATTATAAATTAAATATTATATATATAAATTTATATATATATATAATTTTTTTAATTAAAAAATGTGCTTAATTGCAAATAAAATAATATGACAATGCAATATTTTTGTTTACATTATTTAAAAAAACATTATTCTAATCAATCATTAATTATAATAATGTTTTTTAAATAATGTAATATATATATATATATATATGTACATACATTTTTTAATTATGGACATTATGAATTATATATTGAATTTATATAAATTCTATCATAATTATAATTTATTTTAAATAAAAAAAATGTGCTTAATTGCCATAAAATAATTTAAAATAAAATAAATAAATTGCAATAAAATAATATGACATTGCATTTTTTTTTTTGGAAAAGTAATAATTATTTAATGAAGTGTATATATTTAACTTAAATAACATGTATTTAAATAAATAAATTATGCATTATAATCATAATTTTTAAAAATATATATCGCAAAAAATTACAATAAATAAAAATGCTTAATTGCCAATTAAATAATATGACAACGCATTTCATTATATGACAATGCAATTAATGTTTTTTTTTTTTGGAATAAAGTAGTTATATTTAATGATGTGTAAATATTTAACTTAAATTAAGCATTACAACTTATAGAGATTTTTTTTAAATTGCAGTTTTTGGAAAATGTGTTTAATTGTCAATAAAATAATTGGGAATGAAAAGGGTTTTTTTTTTTGGAATAACTGAACAGATCTGGACACAAAATGAGCCTCACATCATTGACCCTTAAATGATTTCTGATCACTGGTGCTGTCGTGTTTCTCTGCAGTGATCATGCAAACATGACTGAAGGGGTCTGATGGAGAACAGATGGAGAACAGATGGAGAACAGACAGAGAACAGACGGAGCGCTGCTCACCTTCCCCTGCAGGTGGAGGTTGTTTCGTATGATCTCTCGGACCTCGTCCTCAGTGTCTTTCTGTGAAACAGGTTCAGCTTCATCACAAACGGCTCTTCCGGGTCAGTAACTCGAGCAGAAATAAGGGTGTTTTTGTGTACCTGCGTGAAGCGGCTCTTGGCGAGTCCGATCAGCTCCTGGTCTCCCGGCGCACAGATGTTCAGCCCGACTGGAAGCAAGCGCTTGAGAGCGGCGACGATCAGAGACGTCTGGAGGGAATATCGATCCCCTCGCTTCTTCATCTTCTTCCTCTCCTGGTCTGATACGCCACCCTGAGCACACAGCCATGCTTTATCAGTGTGTGTGTGTGTGGGAGTGTGTGTGTGAGTGTGAGTGTGAGTGTGTGTGTGTGTATCATACCTTGGACATTTTAGATTTGGTATCAGTTATGAGGAAGGACATGTTGTTGATTTCATTTTGAACCACAAAGTTTTGTTCTTCTCGTTTAAAGTTCTGTAGAGGAAAAAATACACATTTTCGTCAGATACCCAGAGTTCACTGCTGTCAAATCCAAAGGATTCAAAGATTTCAGACACTCTGAATATCTCAATGTCAGAGTGAGTGAACTTCACTCCTTCACAGATGATCTGCATTAATTTTAGTATTGGGTGTGTAACATGATTATAGGGCGGGGCAACCTGTCACTCACATGAGATCCACCAATAGCAAACCACAACCATCCAATCAATTCCCCACAGACAAAATCAAGCCCCGCCCTACATTTGTTCTTGTTTGAGAAGCAGTTTCACTCGGATATACGGCACAATAGAGAAGAAAAGATGAGTGCAACTTCCCTTTCATGATGACTTTATTATGTGAACTTGAGCAGAACTGACCTCATACATCCACTAAAAATCACCAAAACACCAGCTGACACACTTGATCAAACGAAGATAGTGTTCAAATAGTTGTATATGTGCTCACATGTGATTTGGCCCAGAATATAAAGACTTCGGCCACCATACGGAATAACTCCTCCGCCTCAGTGTTCGGTTCCTTCAGCCATTTCGCTCTGAAAAACAAACAAACAAACACGTGTCACACTGACGCGACTCCGTAACAGCCCGACCGCAGCTCACCCGTCGCTCTCGTACCGGTTGTAGTCGACGAAGCGTATGAGCAGCGGGTAGAAGGCGTACAGATCTCGTACGAGGATGGTGAACTCGTCCAGGATGAGGAGCTCCGACTCCGACATCTCGCCCCGGCCCTCCGCCTTCATGTGCTCTTCGTCCTGCAGGACCGTCGCCGCCTTCTTCTTCAGCTTCTCCATCAACGGCAGGAAGTGAGTCTTCAGCAGCTGAGACTTGGCTTTACCGATGATGGGCTGAGAAAACACTGAGACAAACACAAGTTGTGTGCAGTGGCGGTTCTAGATCGTATGGCGCCACTGAGTAATCCTCTGCTGCCATCTAGTGGCTATAGTTAAATGTTATTTTCAGTTTAAGTGTTTGTTTTCCAGTAGATGGCATGTTTTTGCTCACACCCACGGTCGCAGCTTTAATCACAGAATTACCTGCCAGTCTCTTCATCCAGGCTCCCTCGTCAATACCCAGGTTGTTGTAGATGATCTTCAGGATGTTTCCCAGCAGTGTGTTCATGTGCTCCGAGGTCAGCGAGGTGCAGCAGCTCTCGGCGCGCTCCGGGTCGCTCTCGGGTCCGTGTTCCCACCAGTGCGACATGTAGCTGCACAGCATGGGCAGCAGCACCTCCATCACGTGCGGCATCTGCGTGTAGCGCATGCCCGACTCGGCCAGCTCCATGATCTCCTGCAGCGCCCGCTCCAGAGACGGCACCAGCGCGCACACCTCCTCCACCTGAGCCGGCAGACCTAACGCTTCCGACACAACACAACAACTGACTCGAGCTGAACAATGAACCTATTGTCTTCTGTAGAGCTGCTTTACGGCAGAATGTAAATTAGTCTCATATTTGATCCGGCAGTGCAGGTGTGTGTGTCGTACCTGCTCTCTCTCTGGAGCCTTTGCAGTTGTATATGGAGTATGTGTTGTGTTTGTTCAGATTGGGCTCGAGGAAGGCCACGGGAAATGCGCCCGAGAACGCGGCCAGACACTCGCCGAGAGCCGGACGCTGCCTGAACGCAACAGAGCCAGAACAATCAGACACACATGATTCACATCATCAAATACTAACAAACCACAGAATGTGTCCATCCGCTTATGGACTAATCGATTTGTTTAGGAATTGATTGATTTGATTGAATGATTCAATTTGTTTAGGAATGAATCTAGTTGTTTAGGATGAATTTCTTTAATATGAATCGCTTTTTTTTTAGGATGAATCAATGTTTTTAGGATGAATTAATTTGTTTAGGATGAATCACTAAGTTTAGGATGAATCAATTTGTTTAGGATGAATCAATTTGATTAGCATGAACCAATTTGATTAGAATGAATCTATTTGTTTAGGATAAATCAATTTGTTTAGAATGAATCTACTTATTTAGGATGAATTGATTTGTTTTGGATGAATCAGTTTGTGTAGGATGATTCAATTTGTTTAGGATGAATCTATTTGTTTAGGAATGAATCCAGTTGTTTAGGATGAATTTCTTTAATATGAATCGATTTTTTAGGATGAATCAATTTGTTTAGGATGAATCACTTTGTTTAGGATGAATCAATTTGTTTAGGATGAATCACTATGTTTAGGGTGAATCACTTTGTTTAGGATGAATCGCTTTGTTTAGGATGAATCAATTTGATTAGAATGAGTCTATTTGTTTAGGATAAATCACTTTGTTCAGGGTGAATCACTTTGTTTAGGATGAATCGCTTTGTTTAGGATGAATCAATTTGATTAGAATGAGTCTATTTGTTTAGGATAAATCACTTTGTTTAGGATGAATCACTTTCTTTAGGATGAATCACTTTGTTTAGGATGAATCGCTTTGTTTAGGATGAATCAATTTGATTAGAATGAGTCTATTTGTTTAGGATAAATCACTTTGTTTAGGATGAATCACTTTCTTTAGGATGAATCACTTTGTTTAGGATAAATCACTTTGTTTAGGATGAATCACTATGTTTAGAATGAATCAATTTGTTTAGGATGAATCACTTTCTTTAGGATGAATCGCTCCATTTAGGATGAATCTACTTGTTTAGGATGAATCAATTTGATTAGAACGAGTCTATTTTTTTAGGATGAATCTACTTGTTTAGGATGAATTGCTTGTTTAGGATGAATCTACTTATCTGCTAAACGAACACACGTTAATCAATCAGACGGTGTATTAGCTGTGATTTACCTCTCAACATAAATACTTTTACTGGTTCCAAGTGAGTACAAACTGTTTAATATCCGATAGCAGGAAACCTGGACATCATCCACTGCAATGACACAGACAAGACACGAGAAGCGTCATGAGATCTGAGACACGCCGCTGCTGATATATGAGTTATTCAGGAGCAGGTGTCTGAGATAGTGCAGATATATATAGTGCAGTTTAATGACACTCATTTTCAGAACATTTCCTGGTCAGAAGGAAGTTGACTCACAGATGAGATCCTCTCCGAACAGGTTCTGCCCGATGTGTTCGAACAGCGAGGACAGCACCGGCAGCAGCGCGACTGTCGTGTAGTTGATGATCTGTGTGACGCCCTTGGGTTGCATCCGCGTGTGTGTGAACTGACCCTGCCGCAGATTTTCCATGGTTTTCTCCAAATCTTCTGATGCATTATCAAAAAACGCCCTCAGAGCCGCTTTGACAGAGTCCTGACCGGTTTTCATCACAGTCCTGAACACAAAATGCAACACAAAATGTTTTTGAGAGATCAGCTTCATCATGTGCAGCTATAAGTGTTGATCCACTATAACATGAGCTGTAGTGATGCGTGTCGACTGACCGGGCGTCCAGCGTCTGTCCCAGGATGTGCAGGCAGTTCACAATGGAGGTGGCATCATTCCCTGAGAGAAACAACCACACGGATTACTGATCTCGGACACATGGTCACATTTCAGACTCTCTAGTCGCACTAGCAACAACTAATTAGACCTGTCATGATCATGAATTTTGTGCTGATAATTGCAGTTAACGATTTACGATTTAATTTTGCTTTTTTCATGTCACTTACAGTGTAAGCCTAATATATATATATATATATTGCATGGAATTGTATATATAATATAATAATAAAAATTATAATAAAATAGGCTAATATGAATTACTTTAATGCTTTAGATATTATTATTTATATAAATAATTATAATACAATACAATACAATTACTATAATAGGCTCATACGAATTACTTTAATGCTCTGAATATTTATATTTATATAATTAATTATAATAAATTATTATTAATACATATATAATTTACCAATAATATTTATTATAAAATAGGCCTATGTGATTTACTTTAGTGTTGTGAATATTAATATTTATACAATTACTTATTACATCTAATATATAATTACTTACAATTACTACTACTACTACTAATTATTATTATTATATAACAAAATTATAATACAATAGGCCTATATGAATTACTTGCTGTGAATATCAATATATAATATAATATAATATAATATAATATAATATAATAATGCAGTCTAATTAAACCCAGAAACCTTCATTTCGTATGAACGAAGACTTTTGTCCATCTTTATGTACTTTACAACAATGTTTTTTTATATAATGTGATTTGGCCAAATTTAAACTGCACAATTATTGTTTTCTCAGATAATTGTGATCAAATAACCATTATTAGATGATTAATCAACAATCATGTCAGGCCTACTAACTTTATCCCGGAGTTTCTGTGTCACACGGCGGCACATTGAAACGATCAAACGTCAGCACTTGTTAAGATCACAGCTCCGTCAGATCTTCTTGGACAAAGACTTATTTGAGCTTCAAGAGCAAGACTCTATCTTCACAAAACACACATGACAAACAACCGCAAACACGCTTCAAACATCTTACCAAACAATGAGATCCGGTGCCGCACCAGAACGCCCAGTTTGCAGAACAGGCTGAGAGAGAGAAAACATCAAGATGAAGAAGAGGAAGATGGTGGATACCAAATCAAATCACAGTACAAGTGCATTTACAAACAGAAGAACAGGAGCATTCTGGGTAAGTTACAGCTTTGTGAGTCGCCACAGATCATCATTTGATGTTGACATTTATAACATCACCTCACCTGGTCACCATCTCCTTCTCTTTATTGGAGGCGTGGCCACCGCTGCTGATTGGTCGAACAGCGGTGGACAGGAAGTAGAGCCGGTGGTTTTTGAAGTACTGGTCCACCAGCGGCAACACAACCTGGAAATGAGCGAAACAGCGATTCGATCACCGTATGAATCTAATTAGTGATTGAAATGAAGTGTGTTAGAATTAATATCAGACCTTCCCGAAGAATTTGACCTGCTGCTCGTGAGGGATTTTCTCCCCTTTTGGTCGAATTCCAGCATCTGAAATCAAGATGAGGATGATCAGGATCCACGGCTGAAGCGCAGAGATCGATACAGGCGTTAAAGCGAGCGACTCACCGAACTCCAGCATGTGTCCGTGAGCTTCGTCCACATACGTGATCAGCTGCTGCAGAAACGTGTATGCGAAGCGTTTCTCTATGGACGGAGTGTCCAGATCCTGTTCTTTCATCGCCCTGCTCACATCACAAACACACACCACAACGGATTCAAATACAGTCAAATATGGAATATATATGTACATAAAAAACTAAGTAAGATTTTTGATACTTTTGAAAGTTTGAAAGTTGATATTTTTATACTTCAAGGATGCATTAAATTGATCAAAAGTGACAGTAAAGACATTTATAATGTTACAAAAGATCCTATTTCAAATAAATGCTGTTTTTTAATCTTTCTATTCATTAAAGAATACTAAAGAATAAAATGTATCACAGTTTTCAACATTGATAATAATCATAAATGTTTCTTGAGCAGCAAATCAGCATATTAGAATGATTTCTGAAGGATCATGTGACACTGGAGACTGGAGTAATGATGCTGAAAATTCAGATTTGATCACAGGAATAAATTATAGTTTACAATATATTCACATAGAAAACAGCTGTTTTACATTGTAATAATATTTCATATTTTTACTGTATTTTTGATCAAATAAATGCAGCCTTGGTGAGCAGAAGAGACTTGTTTTCTGAAATATTTTTTTATTTATGAATATTTACAAATGAGACATGAATCAGTGTCCACAGATGGATGTGAAGCAGGCACACTCACACACACCTTGAGACGCTGTATCCATTGATCTGAAAGAACTTCAGGATGTCTTGTGCTTTCTCCCGGTCTTTGGATTTCTCTTTGGCAGTTAAAGTGTCGTAAGGAACCAGTAATGGATGACTTCCTCCTCCTGGCAATCCAAACACACACGTTAGAAAGCAGCAGACACACACTGGAGTGAACGCAGCACCATCTAATGGCCGCGCTCGGGTTTACATGTTCAGAAGGACATACTATCACACTTGTAGTATTTCTGTAGTATGCGACATGCATATCATATGCAGTATTTTCGGTATAATACCTGAATGATCCACTACGTTTCAAATATATGTGCACAATGTACACAAATGCATGAGACACTGTATCCAACAATGCAAAGTATTTCACCAGACCTTTCATTTTCTATAGAGCGCAACGGCCAGTTCTAGAAGTAAAAACTCCAGTCATTTTCTCCATAAGGAAATTGATTTTTAGCCATAATAACTTATAAACATTTTAAGACAGCCCTACTGTGAGTTCCAAGGAGGAAAGCTGCACTGATGTAGGAGGATTTGCTTCATTACTATGACAATAGTGACGCACACTAGATCTTACATGGAGAACAGGTTGTTGGCTATAAATAAGAGCCGTTAAAAGACACAAGCATGAATTCTGATTAAAAAACACTGCAGTGTTCAAGAGAAACATATCCGGTAAAGATGACAGATATTTCATGGATGTCAGACAGACCTTTGGCTTCCAGCTCCAGTTTTTTCTTCTGAGCCCAAATATTGTGATAGTTCTCAGCCAGCAGCTCCGCCATCGACTGAAACACAGGAGCACAAGGACGTGTTTAAAAAAGTCAATCTTGAGTTGTTTTGTGCATTTGTGAAGCCGCTCCACTCACATGCAGGTCTCTGGACAGCGTCACGTTGCTCATGTCGACAGGCCGCGGGCTGAAACCATGAGCGCCCTCTATGGAGCGCTGCGGGGGGTCAAAGGTCACATTTATTAGTGTTCAGTAATATTAGCGATTTGACTGCACTGACACTATCAGATGAAAACAAAACTTGATCTGAAATATAGCTGCGAGCAGCAATTATTGGGGTTCAAGCGCTTTAAGGCTTTTCAGCACATGCGTAAAAAGATATAATGTTTTAATTAGCAAGCCTGTAACCATCTCGATCATAGATGGAAAAGACCATTTACAGCCAATACAGGCAATTTACCATAGGAAATATATGTTTTTTAAAGCTTTTTAACAGTTATCGAGGTTGAGCCAAAAACCTGGGACTAGTTCGCCAAAGTTGGTTTTTGAAATAATCTCCAATATTTAATGAACGATTTGATGGACAGCAGCGGTCCTAGAGGCAAAGTTGCTCAGAATGAGGAGTTCTACCATGTGGTATGGATGTCGTGGGTGTGTGCGAAAAATTGCGTGATACACGATCCTTTATGCACATGAAAAATGCGAAGGCACCCCCCAGTGGCCGTAGTAGTAGTCTGTAGTCTGATAGCTGCTCAAACTTCATTGGCCGATGGCAGACATGTTTTTTGAGATACGCCAATGTCCTCATAGACAATCAAGACACTACATGCCGATTTTTAAGTCAATCGGACTAACAGTGAAGTAGTTATTAGCCATTTTCATGTTTTTTTTCCTGTTATAGCTCCACCAAGTGGCCAGTTGCAGCATCCTTTTTTACGTTACCACAGAATGAGCTCTTACATAGGTGTGCCAAATTTGGTGAAAATATCTCATTCCGTTCACGAGTTAAAGCCATTTTAGTAAAAAGTTTTAGCGGCCCTTAGGGACCGTGAATCGAAATTTCAACTTTTTTTTTGATAATTATTGACATTTATGACAATTATCAGACTCTAGAGAATCTTGCTGCACTGGTTTGGTTCCGATCAGGCCAAAAACCTAGGACTAGTTCGCAAAAGTAGATTTTTCAAAAAAATCCAAAATATCCGAAAATGATTTAGGAGTTATGAGCGATTTCGTACTTTTGACCGCTGTAGCGCCCCCATCAGGCCGATTGGGGCGAGCCTTGGTGACGTTTTAGATGGTGTGAGTACTACCAGCCCTCAAAGTTTCAAGTCTCTATGACTTACGGTTTGGTCTGTCCGATCACTTTTATGTGAGAATGCTGATCCTTGGAAATTTTAACAATTACAATAGAGTTTCAGAGCTACACGCTTGAACCCCTAAAAATGTCTTCTGTACAGCTGCTTTCCAGCTGAAACTGAATATGTGTCATATTTGCTGAAGTTTGCATCAATGACAAGTCTGTACTGTATAAAGCGCTGACTCTGGCAGTGGTTTATGAACGTGTGTTTCTGACCTGACTGGACAGAGAGATCCGGCGGGTGCGGCTGTGTAAGGTGGACGCGTCGCTCTCTCTCGTCCGCTCAATGCTCCAGCCCCAAGACAGCATCGTCTTCAGACTCTCTCTGATTGGCCAGCGGTAAACCTCCTTATCCTGAAGCACAGAGGAAACCATACAGACTGGAATCGCTGTGCTTTACCCATCATTCAAAGTGGCTTTGTGAGATTCTGTACCTTCTCAGACAGACACTTGTAGGGCTTCAGCAGCGGATGAACTTTAGACGATTCACACATCTGCTCTCCATGAATCCAGCCGACGGCAAACTACAGATCCAACATCAATAAACTGAATTAACAACTTAATATATTAACCTACTGTCCAGCCGAAGCGCTTTAAGAAGGGGTTCGATTATTTTAATGAAATAAAGACAATATAAAATGTCGTTTTCAACAACACTTGCAAAAAAACACTGATGAGTAACTGCATTAAACTTGAGAAAACATTTGCATTTAATTCTAATAAAACAGAAGCACCCAAACTGAAATGAAAAGGTAACACTTTACAATAAAATTTTATTTGTTAAAGACTAGATAAAAAAAAGTTTGTCAAGACAAACTTTAAGTTGGCTTGAGAAAGCCGGACCAGTAAGTTTGAAGTTTTAAAATCTTGAAGTTTGAAGGTTTTCAGTTTGAAGTATGAAATTTAAAGTAGTTTAAAGTCTGATGGTTTTGAAGGCAACACAGTCACAGTCAGAAAAACAGATGTTAACATAATTACCACATAGTTATCACGTTGCTAACATGATTAAAACTTTGCTAGCATGATTAGCATGTTTGCTAACATGATTTACCTTGTTGTTAGCATTTTGCTAACATGATTAGCACATAGCTAACATGATTAGCATTTTGCTAGCATGATTTACAATGTTGCTATCATGAATTAACATTTTGTTAACATGTTGCCAACATGATAGCACATTGTTAGCATTTTGCTAGCTAGATTTAACATGTTGCTAACATGAATTAGCTTGTTGCTAGCATGATTATCATGTTTCTAACATGATTTACCTTGTTGTTAGCATGTTGCTAGCATGATTTAGCACAGTGTTAAGATGTTGCCAACATGATTAACACATAGCTAGCATGATTAGCATTTTGCTGGCATGAATTAACATGTTGCTAGTATGAATTAACATGTTGATAACATGATTAGCACATTGTTAGCATGTTGCTAGCATGATTTAGCATTTCGCTAACTTGATTTAACATGTTGCTAACATGAATTAGCTTGTTGCTAGCATGATTATCATGTTTCTAACATGATTTACCTTGTTGTTAGCATGTTGCTAGCATGATTTAGCACAGTGTTAAGATGTTGCCAACATGATTAACACATAGCTAGCATGATTAGCATTTTGCTAGCATGAATTAACATGTTGCTAGTATGAATTAGCATGTTGATAACATGATTAGCACATTGTTAGCATGTTGCTAGCATGATTTAGCATTTCGCTAACTTGATTTAACATGTTGTTAGCATGATTTAACATTTTGCTAGCATAAAATAACATTTTGCTAACATGATTAGCACATTGTTAGCATGTTGCTAACATGATTTAATAAGTTTAAATAGCATTTCAGTAAGTTGGCTTCAGTAAGCCAACTTAATTAGTTATCTACATTAGTTAACATGAATTAACGATGAAAAATACTTGTACAGTATTTAATAAACCTAACCCAACATTTAGTTTAGTTTTAAATTCAAAAGTTGTATGCGTTAACATTAGTTAATGCACCCTGAACTAACATGAACAAACAGTTGTATTTATTAACGAACATTAACAAAGATTAATAAATATTGTAACAAATACATTGTTAGTTAAAGCATTAACTAATGTTAACAAATGAGAGCTTGTTATAAAGTGTTACCAATGAAGACAATGATAAAATATTCATTACATTAAATAAGACAAACTTCTAGAAATGTGCTGTATTGAGATTCCTGAAATGAACCTATGAATCATTTTTTGAACTGATTCAGTTTAAAATGAATGAACGAATCAGATTCAATGCTACACATGAGAGAGAAGATCATGTTTGATTGTTGTTTCAGCTCATTTAATCGAACAACTGAATAAAAATGACACACTAAACCACTACTTAATGGAAAGTAGACTTATGTAAGCAGCTCTGACCTTCTCCATGGACCATTTCTCATGGGAATATTCTGCATATTTATTGATGAAATGATCGAGCTTCTCAGGAACAACGACGCTGCAGAAACACAAACAGAACCAGCAGCACATTGACAAACATCTGAAAAACACCTCAAACCAGCTTCATCGGGTCTAAATGCTCATGTTTAGAAGTTTCAGAGGAAGTGGATGTTGGTGGTTTAAGTCTGACCTGTTGGTGTCGGCGGGCTGCGGGTTGAAGTTTCCCTCGGCGTCCATAGACGACTGTTTCTCCATCATGGCCACGTAGTTTGACTCCATGTAATCAGGAGGTAAAGCTCCGGCCACTGCGCTCAGACACGGCAGCGCCAGCTTGAACAACTCCACATCATACTTCTGCAGAAACACACACACACACAACTGTTTTCAACATTGATAATAATCATAAATGTTTCTTGAGCAGCAAATCAGCATATTAGAATGATTTCTGAAGGATCATGTGACACTGAAGACTGGAGTAATGATGCTGAAAATTCAGGAATAAATTACACTTTACTATATATTCACATAGAAAACAGCTGTTTTAAATTGTAAAAAATATTTTATTATTTTTACTGTATTTTTGATCAAATAAATGCAGTCTTGGTGAGCAGAAGAGATTCAAAAACATTAAAAATCTTAATTTATTCCAAACTCTTGACTGACACAAGAAAATGAACTTATTATAGAGTGATACATCAGTGCGCTGCACCTTTCTGGCCAGAGCGTCAAAGATTCCCCAGAAGAGTTTTCTGGACAGATGCAGCTCCTCGTCGGACGAGGCGCCAAAGCTTCCCCACCCTCCGGACAGACAGTAGTACTTCCAGCAGCGCTCGTAGTGATTGGTCAGGAGCTGGAGGAGGACACGCCCACCCCACCCAGAGCTGAATTACTACAGTACAGTTTTCCTGATGTGAATGTGAGTTCAGACGGAGTCTCACCTTCAGAGGCATCTTCGTGTGTTCGTTGAGCACAGGAACGTCGAACACCAGACGCCGCAGCAGATGCTGCATCATCGACGGACGCAGTTTCCTGAAATGTTACAAATGAATATGCAAATGAGGCACTATCGAATTAAATAAGCGACTTCTCATTTGTAAGTCGCTTTGGAGAAAAGCGTCTGCTAAATGACTAAATGTAAATGTAAATGTAAATATGCTCTAATCTGCATACATTTCCAGACCAGAAATCGGAACATTGGATAAAGCCAGATTCAAAATTCTTTTTTGTTGTTAGTGGATTTCTCTTTTTATCACTCCAGAAATCAGAAAATACTGTCAACAGCCTGAAACAAACTAAAGTTTCACCATGTTTTTAGGAGTAAAATGTTCTATAGATCAGGTGAATGATATATGAACAAACCTTTAGAGTATAGATATGAATAAAACTGTAAAGTTTGGTGTGTGTGAAGCTGCTGAAGTGGAGATTTCTTACTTTAAAGATATGGATTTTTTAAATCTACAGACGCATATAGATAAAATGCATTCAAGTAAACACTACTGTACCAAGAACTTAATCTAACCAAGAAGCGTTGCCATTTTGTGATTTTTTAATTATTATTTTATATATTTTCTTATTCTCTTTTTAACTAAAAAGTACTTTGGGCAACTAAGTTGCTTTTAAACGTGCTATATAAAAAAATAAAACAAAGAAAGAAAAGACGGTCAGTGAACGGACCACTAACTAGTAACTAGTAGACGCGTCCTCACCCGCACACGGCCAGCAGACACTCCTCGATGGCGTCTCTCTGAGCTTTGGTGAGACAGCAGCCTTTAGACAGTCTGTAGACAGTGTGCAGCAGAGAGTCGATGAGAGACGCGAACGGCTCCGTCCCCGCAAACAGAGGAGCGCATTTGGTGAGCAGAGGTAGGACCGCCGTGCACAGGTACCGGTTCAGAGCCAGCGCCATGTCTGTGGCGCTCAGAGCCGCCTGGGGGTCAAAGGTCACACAGGACCAGGAAAGAGGTCAAAGATTGGCTGGATAACGCAACACTCACTAACTGTGATTTCACTCAAAGTTGGGTGCGCAAAACAGATTAAAAAACGCACATCACATTTATGCACATCTTAGCATTTCCATCCATGCAATATCCCAAAATTTGCATAAAAATGGGTGGATGGAACCAGCTACTGAGGTGTCACGTGACTCACCGTGTCCAATGAGGCGGCGGCTCTGAGGTCAGGCAGGAAACCCACTTCCAGCAGGTGCAGGAGGAAGTTCTGGTCCTCGATGCCGTAAACCCGGTCCAGGAACAGAACCATGGCTGCTTTGTGATCAGGACAGAACCCTGCTGACATATCCGGCTCGATCACGGAACCGTCTAAATGCGGTGATCAGAACAATGTACTGGTTACCGCCAAACTAAATAATCCACAAAGACAGATTAACAAAGATTAACAATGATAGTCAGACCTTTAGCCAGCGTGGGCATCAGGAACGGGATGCTGATCACTCCCACCAGATCCTCAATGGGAATGAGAGAGCGCAGGATGGCTCGGATACGGATGGCCTCTCCCTTCCCGGCGTGGATCAGCTGACAGAGGAGAAAGTCACCATGTCATCAGTACCAGATCGCATAGAGCGCATCAGCTTCACATGAGAGGAACGTGATCATCATAAAGCTTTACACTGACTCCTAACCAGATAAAAGGCATCTTTATCCATGTTAAACAGAGTTTTTGTCCTGACCAGCTGCGACGCCCACATGCTTTTTTGATTGGCTGTGATTGTGATTGATTTTGTGGCGTCTCGTAGTCGTGTCCCGTCTAGTTGGGACACAGTGTTGTGTGCCAGTGAAGATGACTGATGGGAAAACACACACATGAACTCACATGCATCTCGGGAGCGCAGCGGCCCAATAGGTCGATCAGAGCTGCGTAGAAGGTCATGATGGCGTTTCCCATGTGAATGGTGTCATCTTCCTCTTCCTCCATCACATCACTACTGCGAGAGACACACAGATCACCAGTGGATTATAATGTGTGTTAGGCAAATAAATAAGATCTCCCTGATGAATTAATACATGCTTGATAATTAATATTGTAAAATCGATGTGCATGTAAACATACTATCCCTTTAAAACACTGAATGAAGGTGTTGACCCTCAGACTGCAGCAGATCAAGCAGAAGCCGCTGTATTTAGATCTCGACCCATTTTACTTGCTCACAGCAGCATGTTTCTGGAGCAGCGGACAATGACAGTTCAGGAACACAGAAGATAAATGAAGGATGTGTGCGGATTACGACACTGACGTCCTACATCTGCTGCATGGATGCGTTTGTGTGCATGTTCAGGACCAGTGTTGGGGAAAGTTACTTTTAAAAAGTAATGCAACAATATTGCGTTACTCCTTAAAAAAGTAACTAATTACGTTACTTAGTTTCTTTTTATGTAAAGTAATACGTTACATCACTTTTGCGTTACTTTTTCTCAGTTACTAATCTGATTACATAATGCACGTTACTTGTAATGCGTTACTTTACTCGTAACATCAAAAAGTAACCTGATTATGTAATGCACGTTACTTGTAATGTTACGTTACTTCACTCGTAACATCAAAAAAAAATCTGATTATGTAATGCACGTTACTTGTAATGCGTTACTTTACTCGTAACATCAAAAAGTAACCTGATTATGTAATGCACGTTACTTGTAATGTTACGTTACTTCACTCGTAACATCAAAAAAAAATCTGATTATGTAATGCACGTTACTTGTAATGTGTTACTTCACTCGTAACATCAAAAAGTAATCTGATTACGTAATGCATGTTACTTGTAATGTGTTACTTCACTCGTAACATCAAAAAGTAATCTGATTACGTAATGCATGTTACTTGTAATGCGTTACTTCACTCGTAACATCAAAAAGTCATCTGATTACGCAATGCATGTTACTTGTAATGTTACGTTACTTTACTCTTAACATCAAAAAGTAATCTGATTACGCAATGCATGTTACTTGTAATGCGTTACGTTACTTCACTCGTAACATCAAAAAAGTTATCTGATTATGTAATGCACGTTACTTGTAATGCATTACTTTACTCGTAACTTAAAAAAAATCTGATTATGTAATGCACGTTACTTGTAATGTTACTTTACTAGTAACATCAAAAAGTAATCTGATTACGTAATGCACGTTACTTGTAATTCGTTACTTTACTCGTAACATCAAAAGAGAATCTGATTACGTAATGCACGTTACTTGTAATGCGTTTACTCGTAACATCAAAAAAGAATCTGATTACGTAATGCATGTTACTTGTAATGTTACGTTACTTCACTCATAACATCAAAAAGTAATCTGATTACGTAATGCACGTTACTTGTAATTCGTTACTTTACTCGTAACATCAAAAGAGAATCTGATTACGTAATGCACGTTACTTGTAATGCGTTACTTTACTTGTAACATCAAAAAAGAATCTGATTATGTAATGCACGTTACTTGTAATGCGTTTACTCGTAACATCAAAAAAGAATCTGATTATGTAATGCACGTTACTTGTAATGCGTTTACTCGTAACATCAAAAAGTAATCTGATTATGTAATGCACGTTACTTGTAATGTGTTCCCCCAACACTGTTCAGCACATCATTTCCTGTGAGTGTGTGTTTATTGCGTACAGTGTCCTGCTCTCCTCTGTGGTGGGCGACGGTCCGTCTCGGCTGGGATCTTCTGAGATCTTTATGGCTTCCTCCATCGCCGCCAGCAGCCCGTTCCCACCCTCTCCACGCAGGGCGGGGCCAAAACACTCCGGCCGCCGAATCAGGAGCCGCACGACTACGTTAGCGTTCTCCTCTACGCTCTCACCTGAGAGATGCCAAAACAACACAAAACAACTCAACAAACACCATTCAGACACAATAAAGCACAAGATCATGATTAGGGGGAATGGTCAATATTATCAGCCGATATTTGGCGTTTTTGGCAAGTTTTTCTGTTTGGCCGATATGTGTCAGAAGCACTTCAGCGCTTCTTTCTCCAGAAGTGGATACGGTCAGAACACAAACCGTTACAGAAGACTGCAAATCGGAGGAAGTCCAGGTATCGTTCGCCCTCCACCGGGTTCCAGCCGATGTCAGGATATCCTTTAGACATCAGCATCACGCAGCTCTGAAGACCACAGCCCGCCAGATACTGGACCACCTGACACACACACACACACACACACACACACAATCAGCTAATAGGATGTTCAGAAGAAAACATGGACGAAGTACACAAATCAAATACTTGAGTAAAAGTATAGATACCCTAATAAAATATTACTCCAGTAAAAGTACAAGTACTCATTTTCATTATTACAAAAGTAATTGATTTTTAATGTACTTAAGTAGTAAATGTGACATTATTGCATTTTTTAGAGATGAATCAGTGAGTTGTTGCAATCAGATCAGCCCGATTTGTGAATGAATCGTTCAGTGCGATTTGTGAACCAAGCCGACAGGTTCATTGGAAACAATCGGCTCGTTCACGAATCAGACATTGCTATCTCGTCTCATTTGGGTATCAGTGATTTCTTCAGTTCGAAATAACAAAGAACAAGAGAGACAGAGAGTCAGCCATACCTTTTCGAGGTCCGGTTCTCTCAACGCCAGAGCCAGTTCATTATTATCCATTACAGACGCAGCGGCCACATCCAGAGGAGTGGAACCTCGCATGGACGGAGACGCTGAGAACAAATCACAGATAATGACTGTAGGGTCTTCAACAGACATCTCAAACTCAGATCTCGAGACTAGTGATGGGGAGTCGACTCCAAAAGAGTCAATTCCTTAACTCTGAAAAGCCCTTACCGAGTCCCACGCTGCTGTTCTCCAGCAGGTAGCTGAGATGATCGAACATGGCCTTCTGATTCTGACGGCTGATTCGACAGAAGTAGCACAGGAACCGGCAGCAGTTGGCCACCATCTTTGGAAACGTGATTTCCTGAAGACCGAAGGACATTCGTTCAGTGAAAACTGAAATGACTGATTCCTGAATTCTGAGACGATAACTCTGGTTTTTACTGTAAAGCTGCTTTCAAGCAGTTTTTTGCATGAAGCGCTACACAAATGAAACTGACTTGAGTTGACACTGATGCTGAACTGAGTGAAACATTCATCTGATGTTAGGAATGAAGCTTTATGTAAGAGATCATAAACCATGATCAGAACCCGTCGTGAGATGTTGATAAGAGCGTAAATTATGTTATTCTATGAGCAGAAAGAGTGTTGTGATTATAATAATAAACTGCGTCTTGTAGCACCAAGTTGCATCTCAAATAAAAATACTTTGAAATACAAAATAACAACATGCTATCAAATTAATTTAAGATTAATATTAGACCATGGAATAACAACACTAGCCAGTATTACCCAGAAACAGGTCAGAAACACGTTCAAGCAAAACTGTTCAGATGTAGTACAAAGTAAAGCCTGAAACTCTTCAGTAAAAATGCAGTGCGTTTGTGAACGTGTTTTCGCGTCTCCCACCTTGGACTCTCCTCCACCCAGGACGTTCACCATCACCTCCATGACGGTCTCATGCATCCCGAGCGCTCTCATCAGGTTCGGATGCTGGTAAAACACCTTGTTATTCATGATGTCACTGCAGACGAGACACAGATAGGTCAGAGGTCAGAGTTCAAGCTGGGATCTCACACAGTAAACACCAGAGGGGGGCGTCACTGAGACAAACGCTCCACTGCTTTAAACTGAGAAACATAATTTTATTATTTATATATATATATATATATATACACACACACACACACACACATATATATATATTTAAATTTGTTTGAATTATTTAATAATCGTTTTAAATTATTTAATAGTTTTTTATAACTGAATGGCCCATTTAAATGTACAGAATACTGTATATTGCTGCCTGTGGCTGATATGGGATGCAGATGATTGTGGGTCACCTGAGCCCATGAATCATGAGTTTCTCCTCCTCGCGGCCCATCCTGACGCTGAGCAGAGAGCGGATCTGTCCCAGAGATGCCAGCAGGTTGATGGTGTCCTCCACGGAGACAGCGTTGATGGTGTAGGTCTTGGGCAGCGCTCGCACCTGCCCGCCTATGCCGTCGTACTGACGGTGGAGTAACACGAACATGGCCCGCACCAGCTCCGGATCCTCGATGACCGACTCCTGCGCCCAGCGGACCATGGTCTCAGAGATCAGCTGCTGAAGCGTGCCTGCGGGACAGACACAAGACACGAGCGGACGTCAGCACTTTGACAACATCAACACAGACACCGTTTGAGCAGGGTTTTTAACATCAAATTTAAGACCTGCAAAAATAAAATTAATACCAAATGGGTAGAGTAGTGCAAGATCTATGGTAACATCCAAACCATCTTATTCTAACTGTTTAGATATTTAGAATGCACATTAGCTTGATTTCGATCCACCAGCTGAATGAAAATGCAATAGATGACACTTATGGAACAACAGAAATACAGCGGTTACCCTGGTTAACCCCTTTATACAACACATCTGCGCTTATTAGAAATGCAACGAGTTTGCAGGTATGATATAAACACCGGTAAAAATTGTGATAATTCATCAACAGTAGCTCATAAGCAAAAGAAACAAGAAACATGCAGTGCTCACAATTAATTAAATCCTAGACTTTTGAAGTTTAATAATCACATCAGGCCATATCATGATTCATGTTTTTCTGTCCTCTAAATTTAAGACCTCTTGAAATAATCATTCAGGATTTTCTTATACAATTTAAGACTTTTTATGGCCTTAACTTTGATCAAACTGAATTTAAGCATTTTTAAGGACCCCGATTAGGAGCTGCAGGAACTCACTGGGTTTCTTTGATTTCTTTTTCTTTGGTATTTCAGTCATTTTCTTCTTCAGGTAGGTCACCTTCTCCACCAGACACATCAGACGACCCCTGATGGTGAAATCATCTCCGTCTCCTGATTTATCATCATCCATCTCAATGCCTGCAGCGTGCACACACACACACACACACACACGCTATATTAATAAGGACATTTCATATGCTGCATCTCAATTCACATATTATAGTTTAAAATTAGAATGAGAATGTGTCCCAAATCATAGTATGTTGAAATACCCAGATGGTTTACAATTTCTAGTGTAAATTCAAATTTCACACTCTAACGGTCAGTGTATTGCCCACAACCCATTGCACATTGGACAAGGATTTGATTAGAACTACAAACATGCATAAAAAGTGTTTAAAAACTACAAGTATGGCGGATGTGTGAGACTGATGGTTAAGTAGAGAGATTTATATAAAGGGGTTTGAGTGATTAATAATCAGTATCTAACATGATGAAAAAATATTTATTCAATGTTATCCACGTTATATTTCAACTGTGAACTTTTATAAAGATACGTTATGTCCAATGACTGGCAGATCAACGTGCTGATATATTTCTGTCCAATACAGTAGGAAATTAAAGGAAATAAAAAAAATTGCGACAAGATGATTGACAGGGCAATTCAATCGGTGATGCACGTAATGTTTTCTGCCGGCTCACATTAGTCTAGCTGTGTCCTAAACAAACCCTCCCTGCAAAATTGAAATAGATTGAAATAGAAACATGATTTATAGTCTGAGGTCTGGCTCACTAGCCACTGTTCGACAGTTTTCTATTAGGTTCTATTAGGAGTAAATCACACATCAATCACAAACCAATAACAGACTCAATAGATCACGAAGGAAGTTGTTTTTCTTATCCCACTGGCAAGAACAGTTATAACATAAGATAGATTATTGTTATAATTATATTGTCGTATTTTGTTTATAATAATTCCTGGTTTATGTATGTTTAGATGAGGTTGATCTTTTACCGCAGTGTGTCATGAGATCTTCATGGAAGTCTAGCAGCTGTTCACGGATGTCCTCAGGACACGGACAATCCTGCTTCTCATCCTTAAAATTCAGCAGCATGTTGATCTGAGAACACACACACACAGACACAGCAAGTTATAACAATTTAATGAAAGATTATAAAGACACACATTTTTCTTCTTTGGGACAACATGATCAATAAAACCAGGTGGGTGAATCACACAAAGAACATGAGAGTCATATACAAAATATGATTTCTTATGACTTTTTCCTTTTGTTATAAAACAAAATGAAGCATGCAAGCAAAATGAAAGAAATAGTTTTAAGATGATTCATGCATGACAATTAAGCACATTTCCTTCCCAAATACTCACTGCCATAATATAAAAAACACAGAATGCAGCACAGTACAGAAACACTGCAATAAACGAATAAAAACAATTCTGTACACACAGCTGATGTGTTTCATTATTTGATTCATAAAATCAGCATGAATTAAATAATTAAATTCAATACCGGAAGCACCACCATGATGCACACTTGGGTGGTTAAAATGTGGTTAATATGGTGAGAATAATGAAATGATTCAGGCATCATCTGACCTGTTCCTGTGGAGGCGATCGGAACTCTTTGGTTTTGCGTGCCGTCAGAGCGGCAGACATGTTCAGCGCTTGCATCACTTCATTATAGCGGAAACGCTGGTTATCCTGAAGATTCGCCACAAAGTCGTCGGAGAAGGCGACCACAGCCTCGATGCGGTGACGCACCTGACAGTCGCACAGGTACTGCAGCAGGTGACACATCTGAGAAAAAAAACAGTCGGCTTTACAATACAACACGAGCAGCTTCACAGTAATAAATAGGAAAATAACAGATGGCATCAAGTCACCAAATGCCAAGGAATGGTGAATCTGGTAAAATCTCACTCCCTCGATGTGACGACAAGTGTGTTTGTGTGTGTGTGTGGTGATGAATCACATATACTGTAGCTTTGATCGTAACCCAGCAAATTAGACCGTTATAGAGCACTGTTATAAGAATTAAGGACTTTCAAGTACTTCACACAACTTTTGCAGCAAAAGTCTGAATATTATCCAGTTTAAATGTTATTTTTTATGTAATTACCCAAAATATTTTTTGCTCATCCTTCAAAGATTGTCTGAATTTGTAAAACTAAAAGTTTCACCATGTCGGAAAACTAACACTTGGTGAAATACAAACACTTTTATTTTTAGAATAAAAAAAGACTATAACCCCTATAACCAGTAGATGGCGGCAGAAGACCACTTATTTTCTCATTAGCCTTTTCCACTGCCTAACAGTTTTTCTTCTCACCTTTTCCTTTTGAATTTATTTTTTAGAGATTAACAAATCACTATTATAACATTAAAAAATGTTATTTTTGTCAGTTTTTGTACTTAAGTGTGAAGTATATATTTGTAGGAAAGGTCACAAAGCCTCATGAAACAAACATATCTTTAAATTACGAATGAAATTACACAGCAAGTAAAGGCTGCTTATTACAATCACTGAAGCTGTCAGTGCAAACTCAGTGAGTGCGAAAACCAATAAATCTGACTAAACTTCACAATGAATCTTTTATTTACATCATGTCTGCTTTGTTTGTTATAATGAGAGGATTTGATCAGTTTAAAGCTTGGTAAACAACTTGCACTAAACAAACTCATTCAGCATTTTGAGCAATACTGAGCAGATTTCTCACCACTGGTAAGTCCTCTGATTGGTCTTTTTTTTTTAACAGAAATGGCTGTAATTGGCTACAATACTCAGCGCTGTAAAATCATGTCGTAAATAGACGTCTACAGCGCCGTTACACGACTATAACAACCAGTTCGCTTTAAGTTACCTGCTTTACTCTTTTATTAAACAATTACAAATTATATGTTACCCATTGTTAGATTAAAATCTCAATCTCAGGTAGATTATTTGTAGTCTCAGTCATCAGTTTAGAAACAGGTGCCTCAACCCCGTGTTGTGTGGCAGCAGCAGCGCGAGATATCTCGGGAGAATGACCAAGCAGACAGAGATTGAGATTTTAATCTAACAGTTTGGGGGCTCGTCCGGGATATTACCAAAAACACGGGGGATTGAGATTTTAATCTAACACCCTAGTAATATAACTCTGTTAATCCTGCAATAAAAATATTACTTTGTATTGTACCGACTAGCTGTAAAGCAGCTATAAAAAGACAAGACTGCATCTTCTCACCTGGAGTTTGACGGGTTCAGGAAGCTTCATCTGTAAAAGTCCTTCTTTGGGCATCTTTCCTCTCAGACCGTGTTCCTCTGCCCCGCCCCCTTCTAGCCGGCCCCGCCCACAGCTGTCCTCCGCCTCATTCGTCCCGCCGCCGCCGTCCTGCGAGAACACGCTGGGCTCGATCAGCTGCAGGATGGTCTTCAGGTCTCCGTTGTGGAAGATGCCCATGATCAGAAGCGTGTAGAAGAGTTTAATGAGCGGAACGAACAGGAACTCAGTGCTCCCGCCGACGGGATCGCGCACGTGTAAGCTGCCCTCCCGCACTGCCTCCGTCAACATCTCCATCGTACGGCTCTTCAGCGTCTCCAGCGGGAACTCGGGGCTGTACTGGAAGCAGTCGCCCCCCGCAACCGTGCCGTGGTGACCCACGAAGCTGGGCGAGGAGAAACGCATGCGCGGCTGCAGCGACGTGCTCAGGCCGATGCCCGGCAGCCCGTGCTTCTTCTTCTCGTTGGGAAAGAGTGTGATGCTCTTGGTCTCGGCCGTCATGGGAACAATGTACTCAGAGTTCATCATAAGGCGCGCAGTGGCGTAGCTGCTCAGGTGGATGTCGATGAGCAGGTCGTAGTATCCGGTGCGCAAGAGGCCCGGCATGTATTTGTTCTGGATGGCGTAGAGGAGCTGCGCCTCGTCCACGTGACTGCAGAGCGCGTGAGCCACACGGTTGTTTCCCAGCGCGCAGATGGCCGAATACAAGCGCAGCGTGTGGAAGTGAAACTTCAGCAGGTCGCGCTGCTCTGTCAGCTCCAGAATATCCAGAGACCTGACGGACGGGACGAACACACAACATCAGTCATGGGACAAAATCAACACTTGCCACCCGCTGAGTAAATAAACCATCGTGCATCTGTGTGTGATGTACCTGTTCTCCTCAGGTATATGGAGGGTCATGAACTGCAGCGGTTCTGAACTCTGCACCATCCAGCCCAGTCTCTCGTTGACCCTGGTGACCTCTGACCTCAGGAACTGATTAGGCACACGGCTCCATAACACAGGTGTGAGGAACTGCACGTGTAACCGCGGTGGACACTGAGGAACCGCGTTCTTCCGTTCGCTTTTAAACAGCCCTGCAGAGAGCGGCATGATGCTCTACACACACAGAAAGTAAAGTTGGCAAAATTTATCATCTCACAGATGTTCCTGTACTTACACTCGCCCTATTTGTGCAACCAGAGAAAAATAAAAATAGCCTCAACATCCTCTTTGTGTGTGTTAATCTCACCTTGATGCGTCCCAGTTCAAACTGGAAGACGTTTGGACTTGTTGCCTGCGCAAACACTGCAGGGAAGAGTTTAGTACTGGGCTCCACCTGCAGACACAGTTAAGCTGCAAGTTAGTCCTAGTTAAACAGTCCCTCCATCACAGGATCTTTAGAGCTCTTACCTGGTAGTAGGTGCTGAGCTCTTTGCCGTTGGAGGTGAAGCTGAGGAGGCCGTTGGCAGTATCTACCAAACATCCGATCTCCAGGCCGTTATTATTGCGGCCCTGACTGGGACTGCTGCACTCGCCGCCCCACACCATGTAGCAGTTACTGCGCTTAATGCTGCACAACAACACAAACACATCAGAAACTGTTACTGTTACTATACAGACAACCATTACTCTATTTTAATTCTATTTCTGTAATCCCCAGTAACGTTTCGTTTGCTCTCTGTGTTTGTAACTGTGTCATTGCAGACAGAATCACAGTGTTCCTGCAGAAGCATCACTGACCTCTCGTGAACTTTGCCCTTCTCGTCTCCCAGGGTAACAGTGACCGTTCGGACCTTGCTGAGCTCAAAGGCTGGATCGTACTGATGAAAGTCTGAGGTCACCCATCCGACCCAAACACTGGCTGGCTCCTGCCCAGGGAAGATCCTCACCGAGTAGTAATACTGAAAGACAGACAGAGACAGACAAGCCACATATAACATGAAGCTGAGGAGTGTGACGTTCTGATGCTGGTCATGTGTGTCTCTCTCTCACCGTTGATGTTTGTATGAGATTCTCACAATCATCTCTCTCATCAGCCAAAACCTCCTCTGACAGGCGAGCGCTAGAGTTACTGCTGTTCATGTCGGGCTTCGTTCTTTTCAGCATAAACCTGAACAAACACACATGCAGTTACAGACACAAACATTTTACCAAACACATTACCGAGTTTGCCTGTGTGTCTGCATTATCCACCTCTGTTTGATTTTCGAGGGTTTCTCCTGATTATGATCTTTGTGGTTGTTGAATTCGTCTCGATCTCTATCGGGCCCGTTTGAGCTCACGTGACTGTGTGGTGTTTTCATCAGGACCTCAAAGTCCGACACCGTCTCGAAATCCTCCAGATCTCTCTTGGGAGAGAAGAAGCTGCCGTTGGCCGCTAGCGTCCCACCGGGAGATCGCAAGAACGCCTCCGAGCACTCTATGGGCATGCTGAGACGATAGAACATGATGTCCGTGTTACTGTTCTGTGAGCCGAACGACCTCTGTGTGACCTTTAGGCACGGCGGGCTCTCCACCGTCCCATCGATCCTCGTGACCTGTAAAACACGCATGCAGAATCCCGTAAACACTCAGAATGGTGCGGCTCGTCTCAAAGCACGTGTGTGGCGTGACCTCTGACCTCTATGTGCTCGTGGTTGAGCGGGGCGGGGATGAACTGAGGCAGCCGTTTGCTGATCCACATGGTCAGATCTCGGTTCATGTTGACGGCGAAGGGTTCGTAGCCCTCCTGCAGGCCGCAGATGGTGAAGTACTTTAGGGTGCTCACGTCCTTCCCGAAGTTCATACGGCCCACCTGACAGACGCCCAGACTACAGACTGGGATGAAACCTGAGAAAAACACACAGAAAGACAGGATCATCACTACTACTAGTGATGAAACCACAGGGTTTAAAGAGGACCTATAATGCCCCTTTTACAAGATGCAATATAAGTCTCTGGTGTCCCCAGAATGTGTCTGTGAAGTTTCAGCTCAAAATACCCCACAGATCATTTATTATAGCTTGTCAAATTTGCCCCTATTTGGGTGTGAGCAAAAACACGCCGTTTTTGTGTGTGTCCCTTTAAATGCAAATGAGCTCCGCTTTCCAGAAGAGGGCGGAGCTTTAACAGCTCGCGCTTCAGTTGCTCAACAACAACAAAGCTGGAGAATCTCACGCAGCCAAAATGAGGATTGTCAGTAACGGTGTTCAGCCTTACATTGTTCAAACCGGAGTCGACACTGATGGAGAGACTCAGGAAGAAGTTACAACTTTTAGACGTTTCTGAACGGTTAGTGGATAAATTTATGTAGTTGCTGTGGAGTTGATTCAACTCATCGACTAGCATGTGCCGCCATGTTAATCTTTTGTGCAAATTCAGCGTTGAATTGACCCTCGTTTGTGAAGCAGTCCGGCATAAAATGGCGGCATTTCAACAAAACTCTACTACAACAACTCTTTCTCTTCTCTAAAGCAGCCCAAAATGGCCTCACCCACTTTGTTGCATGTTCTCGGGGGCGGGGTTTATGTAAATTTTAGGGTTAGTGACATCAAGATGCTCATTGTAATCCCTACCAGCCGTTTGTTGTAGTCCTTAAAAAGTGATTTCTGTAAAAGAAAATATCTCCCTTTGCATTGAACTTTGAGCGTCGTAACTTTGAAGATGTTGTTTATTCTCAAACAGCAACATTACACACTAACTGAAGTTAAAAAAGTGAAATCATAATCAAGGACCGCTTTAAGCACAAACTTACTTCATTTTTCAGCATTTCTCAGAAAACATGACTTAATATCTCATTTTGAATCTCCAGACATCTTCCAGTTGTATCTTCACATGAACATACTGAAGAAGAACAGCAGTTTTTACAGTGTAGTTACTGCAAGTCTGCAGTTTCTAAAACTCTCGCATATAACAAAGAGATGCTGCTGACATCACAGAATGAGCCAGATATGCTGACGCATACAAACATACAGACTGAATATAAGTGAGTAACGGTTGATGTGTGTCAGTGGCCAGCAGGTGGTGCTGATCTCTGCTGCTGTTCATTGGTGAAGAGCCATAATGACAAATGATACAGCAACATTCACCTGCTGCCCACGAAAACACTCCTTTACGAGACAGAAGAGCTGCTGCAACAAATGCACACGAGTGTGTGTGTGTGTGTGAGTGTCTGTGTTTGTGTGTCAGTCAGTGTGTCTGTGTGTGTTTTGCAGTATCAGCTCTGTAGGTGTTAGCAGAGCTCAAGTCTGCTTAGCTTTAGCTGCATTCTCATTCACACATACACTTACAAACACATACAGACTCACAAACACACACACACTTATGTGAGTGTGGTTGAGTCGTTTGAGAGGTGGAGTGAGTTATTACATTATGATAGAAGATTATGAATACAAACATTTATGTCTGTATAATAACATGTCAACATCACTGATGAATTATTCACAATAAAAGCAGGAACATGAATTAAGAGAGTCACTATTGATTAATTAAAGCGATCCTCATGAAAATTCTGTCATCATACTCAAAAGGAGACATTTTGAGAAAAGTCTCAGTGTTTTTTGTCCATACCGCGACAGTTCAATGTTGTCTGGTTCCAGAGGGAGAGTAAATGACGTCAGAATGATCATTTATGGCTGTAGTCAACAAAGTGTTAATTTCACGTCAACACACAGGATTATCATCCCACACAGAAAACACCTCACGTCACTCACCGTCCCAAACTTCAAAGTCTTTGAAGGCGAGTTCGGACCCGGAGTCGTCGAGCAGCACCTCGCCGTTGAGCGTGAACATCATGGTACGTTCGTTCATGTCCACCATACATCCCACCACGTCTCCAGACTGCCAGGAGCGGCCGAAGTGCTCGTTGCCCTGATGCCAGCGCTGAGCCTGCAGGAACACACATCACTCTTCATCTGTCCTGCAGTGACTACCTTCATAGGGTACATCGCAGTAATAGATGACATGACATAAGCAAACCACTCCTGTTTACATGCAATTTTCATTATTCTGATGATTCGCTAAGACTTGTGGTTATTTTTACTGCCATTATTCATGTATGCACAGCACAACTCTGATAGACTTCCATTCAGGGTGTGAAAACTAGCATGATATCAATCTGAAACAATACGAGCAATGTAATAATACGCACTAGCAAATGCATAGCAACATCCCAGCAACCACCCAGAAAACCCTAGCAACACTCTAGCAACCACCCAGAATACTGCATAGCAACACTCTAGCAACCACCCAGAAAACTGTATAGCAACACCCTAGCAACAACCCTGTGTACCCTAGCAACCCCATAGCAACACCCCCAAGTACCAAAGAAACCACATAGAGTAACCCCCCCGAGTGCCCTAGCAACCACAAAGCCACACCCTAACAACCACCCGGAATACCCTAGCAACTACATAACACCCTACCAACCACCCAGAGTACCCTAGCAACCATATAACCTCTTAGCAACCACACAGAATACCCTAGCAACCGCATAACAACACCCTAGCAACCACCCAGAAAACCCTAGCAACACTCTAGCAACCACCCTCAGAATATTGCATAACAACACTCTAGCAACCACCCAGAAAACAGCATAGCAACACTCTAGCAACAACCCTGAGTGCCCTAGCAAGCGCATAGCAACACCCTAGCAAACTACATAGCAACACCCTACCAACCACCCCGAGTACCCTAGCAACCACATAAAATCTTAGCAACCACACAGAATACCCTAGCAACCGCATAACAATACCCTAGCAACCACCCAGAAAACTGCATAGCAACAACTTAGCAACCACCATGAGTGCCCTAGCAACTGCATAGCAACATCATAGCAACCACCCGGAGTACCCTATCAACCACATAGCAACACCCTAGCAACCACCCCGAGTACACTAGCAACCACACATCATCTTAGCAACCACACAGAATACCCTAGCAACTGCATAGCAACACCCTAGCAACCACCCAGAAAACTGCATAGCAACAACTTAGCAACCACCACGAGTGCCCTAGCAACTGCATAGCAACATCATAGCAACCACCCGGAGTACCCTAGCAACCACATAGCAACACCCTAGCAACCACCCCGAGTACCCTAGCAACCACACAACATCTTAGCAACCACACAGAATACCCTAGCAACCGCATAGCAACACCCTAGCAACCACTCAGAGTACCCTAGCAACCACACAACATCTTAGCAACCACGCAGAATACCCTAGCAACCATTTAACAACACCCTAGCAACCTACCAGAGACCACCCAGAATACCCTAGCAACCGCATAGCAACACCCTAGCAACCACCCCAAGTAACCTAGCAACCTCCTAGAAACCATCTAGAATATTAATCTGTTTTTCTGATAGACTGTATGGCCTTCTTCAAACTTCAAGCTTTAAAACTACTTTAAACTTTCTGGCTAGGCTTTCTCAAGCCAACATCAAAGTTTATGCACAAACTTTACTATCCAGTTCTTCTTCTTCTGAGACTAATGTTCTGAATCAGGGGTGGTGAACTCCGGTCCTGGAGAGCCACAGTCCTGCAGAGTTCAGCTCCAACCCTGATAAAGACTCACCTGCCTGTAGCTTTTAGTAACCCTTCAGACCTTGATTAGCTTGTTCAGGTGTGTTTGATTAGGGTTGAAGCAAAACTCTGCAGGACCGACGTTCGCCACCCCTGTTCTAAATGCTTCTCCTCCACAGCACAGCTGATGAACTCTTATACAGGCTGAGTTACCGGCCACAGTTTCAATCTACTTGCATCAAATGCAAACACATTTCTAGGGACATATTGGATTTTTTTCTGTGACGTGCCTAAAAATGTCTCCATTTCGAAGTTTTCGACCATCACTATTCATGTCGTGCAACGCTGTCAACATGAACTCTGTTTCTTCAACACCCCAACAATGCACATGTGCAATTAAAGTGTTTACATGCCTGTTTACTGTGAGCTTAATCACATAAATTTGAAGTGTATTGTGTTTGCATGAGGTAAAGCTTAAATCTCATTCTAATGGCATTATGAGGTTCACCTTGAATCCATCGAAGACGAAGGCCTGCTCGTCTGAGCCCAGCTCCTGGTCCGGCAGACAGCCGGGTCTCGCCCAGCCCACCCGCATCTCGCCCGCCGTCACCACCTCCAGCTCGAAGTACCACTTCCCTCCGCTCACGCTGTACGTCTTCTCCGCTCGGAAGATCCGGAAGCGTTCAGCAGACAGATTACCCGTGTCCGCTCGAGCCGCTGTGCAAAACAGACACAGGTAATATTTTTATATTGTTTGTTTTTATTTTAATTTTAGTTAAAGTTTCAGTAATTTTATTGTATGTTTTTGTCATTTATATTAGTCTTTTGTTGTTTTAGTTTATTTAGTTTTAGTTTTTTTAGTACTTTAGTAGCAACTAGCTGAAATAAAATAAAATGATATTTCTAATATTTTATTTTCATTTCAATTAATGTTTATTTTATTTCAAGTAATGAAAATGTGTGTTTTTTTTAGTTAATGGTTTTAGTTTTAGTTAATGATAATAACCCTGCCGCACAGGGACTATAAATGTAACATGACCGCAGTATTTCCAGCACATCCTCTGATGTCACGCTGCACGGACAGGGGCATTATGGGTAGAGTGTAAGTTAGACTCATGGTACCGTGGTCTTGATCCGGAGCCTCCAGGTTGTATCCGTATCCCAGCAGTGTCCGCACAGCTTCCCGCAGACTGTCCTTGTTTGATTTCTTGGTCCTCTCGTCCAGAAGAACGTACGGAACGAGGCGAGGGTTTCTCCTGTTCTTAATGTCCTGTTTTTGAACAGAATTTTTTGAATGATTGATTCAGTGACAAACACATTTTTTAACAGTCACTTGTCGCCACCTACTGGTGTAACGATGTAATCTACACAATCTTTATTTTGAGAGTCAAGTTACTTTCCAAAGGTGATTTGCTCTATTTTGATCACTATCATAGACATCAGTGTTTATATCCGAACGTTTATCCCAGTACTTCTGTGATAATCTGAGTATTTGTAACAGAAATAATGATACTGTGTGGTTGAAAAGGCTCTTTGTGTAGCTGTTCAGCTCTTCCAACACAGATCTGAATGTTCACTGTGATCGGTTTAATAGATAGATGAATCGCTGTCATTTAGGAATACGATTGTGTGGGTTTTTGAATCGAGATCGTGATCTTTTAACGATTAATCAAGCTCTAGTTCAAGTCCCCTACATTTGTTCTTGTTCCAGAAGCGATTCACTCGAATATATGTCACAATAGAGAAGAAAAGACCAGCGCAACTTCCCTTTCATGATGACTTTAAAGAAAGTTCAGTTTCTCACTTTTAATGACGACTTTGTGGTTGACGTGTGTTTAGTCTTTCTGACATGACTTGAATGCAACATTCATTTAAATCATGCAGTGCACATTTTGGAACAACCTACGTCGTATGACACACACTGACCTGCTGTACACCGTAGGTCCAGCCCTGCCGTATGCGGTCTCTGGCCCAGACGTTGTGAGCATTCTCTGCCAGTTTGTCCACCATGGCCTCCTGGGTAGATGCCAGTTTGATGTGGCTCAGGTCCATCGGCGCTGGTTTATACCCACTGGAGAGCTCGTATCTGACACCAGAACACACATTAACCAACCCATACGGGAACACACTACATCAACTAACACTAACAACACTCTTAGAAGAAAAGGTTCTACATGGAAGCTTGAAGGGTCCCGTCAGGCACTTCATATACAGAACCTTTTAGGGTTTTGATTTGATGGATTTAGTTTTAGCAGCATCTAAACACATCCAGATACATAAACATGTTAGGACAAGATGAAGTTTCACACACTCACTTGGCTGAAAGCTTGAGATTTTTGACTTTCTCTGCCGCTCTTTCATCCGCCACGCCGACATGACAGCCCAGTGCCAGAAGAGTCCTGCACACACACATCAGATCATGCTCATCATTAAAACATTTCATTCATCTATTTATAAAGCACTTTTAAAACTCTACAGTAGACCCAAAGTGCTAAACAAACACAAACAGAAGCTAAAACACATGAGAAATCAAGTGTATTGAGCATGCTGTTATGTTGATGGAGCTCTAATATTAATCATTTTAGTATTTGATTTAATTAGGGGTTCAAGAGCGTACAGCTACAGCGGTCAAAAGTATGAAATTGCTCATAACTCCTAAACCGTTGAGGCTTAAGTGTCTTATATCGTTGAAATCCTTGGCTCAAAACAGACAATGCATAAATGCATTTTCAGGTATTTTGGATTTGGATTTTTTGAAAAACCTATTTTTGCGAACTAGTCCTAGGTTTTTGGCCCGATCGGAACCAAACCAGTGCAGCTGATTCTCTGGAGTTGTCAATAATTATCAAAAAAAGTTGAAATTTCAATTCACGGTCTCTAAGGGCTGCCAAAGCGTTCAAAGTGGGCGGAGCCACTTTTACTAAAATGGCTATAACTCGTGAACGGAATGAGATATTTTCACCAAAATTGGTACACCTATGTAAGAACTCATTCTGTGGTTGCATGAAAAAGGATGCGGTGACTGGCCACTTGGTGGCGCTATAACAGGAAAAAAAACTGAAAATGGCTACTTCACCGTTAGGCCAATTAACTTGAAAATTAGCATGCAGTGCCTTTGTCCAAGGTGCCATGATTGTTTATGAGGACATTGATGTATCTCAAAAAACATGTCAGCCATCGGCCAATGAATTTTGAGCAGCTATCAGACAAGGTTAACGGAGGACGATCTGAATGAAACTCGCTGGACCTGTTTGACTCACGGCCCTAGAGGCCTGTGAGAAATTCAAAAGAAATCGGCCACCAGGGGGCGCCTTCACGTGCGTAAAGGTTTGTGTATTGCACGATTTTTCGCACATGCCCATGACATTCATACCACATGGTAGAACTCATTCTGAGCAGCTTTACCTGTAGGACCGCCGCTGTCCACCGAATCGTTCATTATATTGGAGATTATTTCAAAAAACAACTTTGGCAAACTAGTCCTAGGTTTTTGGCTCAACCTCGATAACTGTTAAAAAGCTTTAAAAACCATTTATTTCCTATGGTAAATTGCATGTATTGGCTGTAAACGGTCTTTTCCATCTATGATCGAGATGGTTACAGGTTTGCTAATTAAAACATTATACCTTTTTACACATGTGCTTAAAGGCCTTAAAGTGCCTGAATCCTGATAATTGCTGCTCGCAGCTATATTTATATTTTTATTTACTTTTGCATGTGAAAAAAATCCACCAGAATGCGCTGCGTGTTCATTGACCCCAGAGGGTTAAAGCACATAGGAATATAAAATTGCCCTAAACTAAAATACCATTGAATGCATTCATCTTCAATTATACCATAAGTAATGTAATTTCCAGTAAACCAAGATAAACATGCTTACTTGAGTGTCTCCTGAGACATCTGAAGGTTGTAGCTACGCTCTTGTTCAGGAAGTCTGGAGAACTCGACCAGACACGGATGCTGCCGTTTATTATCATCTCTCACCTACGTCATGAACAACAGAGGGAATCATATTTGTGTTATAACATTCGAGTATTGATAACAGGATGCAGAAACAGACAGTATAAATGCAGATTTATGGGATAAATTTATCAAATCTGTTAAGAGGGTCACAATGAAGAGAGAGAGAGACCCTAACATCACACTGTGTGACTTTATTACACTGTAAACACACTGTGACCAATCAGAGAGCTGGAACACAGTGATCGTAACCACAGATTCTCTGTAAAGCTGCTTTGAACGAACATGAATAGTGAAACACTCTCTACAAATCAACATGACTTGACCGATGGAGATCAAGAGGCATTTCCAAACACACATTATACAAAAAAATACACATTCAATGTTAATTTTACACTTTTGATGGGGAATAAATGAGGAATATTAAATGATTATGGCAGATCCGTCAATCAAACTTCAACTTTATTTACAGTAATTAAAGCCGAGAACGTATTACGATTATTTTGTCATATGACGTGACTTATAACCTCTTATGTAGTGTCAGCTGATGAAAAGCTAATAATTAAATCATAAAATGCTTACTAAGAAATATTAATTATATTATATTATATTATTTGAAATTAATTACAATTAATTTAAATAATATGAAAATAAAAACAAATGAATTCAAAGTAAAACTTACTAAAAAAAGATTAAATATTTTCTTTGGAATAAATTAAAATTAAAATGAATTATTAAAAAATACAACACTTAATAAAAATTTAAATAATAAAAATATCAAATTAAAATAAAACATATACTAAAAAAGCTGCATGTAAACAAGTGACTATTAACTGACATCAGAGAACAGCGAACAAGTGAATATGTTGTTAAATTATTGAAATATATAAGAAAATATTTTAACTCAAAGGGGTTCAGCTGATGAAAACATTTGGGAATCACTGATTCAGGGTAAACATTTCAAACCTCCACAGAACAAACAAACAGATGATGCGTGTTTGACGTACCGTTCCGTAAGTCCATCCGAGATCGATCTTGTTCATCACCCACAGCTCATGGATGTTTTCTGCCAGTTTCTCTCGGATCCGCTCAAGATGTGGCGGCAACACGATCTACACGGCAGAAACACGTTCACACATGCCTGATGTGAGAGTGTGTGTGTGTGTGAGTGTGTGTCATCTGTGGTGTGTGTGTACCTGACTGGTGTCCACAGGTGTTGGTGTGAAGGCCGCTTGTGACAGCGTGACCGTGGGTCCGAGGAGGTCACGTGTATTCCTGTGATCATGTTTATACTCCTGACTGTGCTCCACTCTCAGCTTCTCTCTCGGTAAAACCGCCTCGAAACACGGAGCGTAACCGGATGGAGGCAGGAACTTGAACTCGCCATGACGACCGCCCAAAAGGAAGCGCACTCTGAAAAAGAGGAGCGTTAAGGGTCGTTCATACCAAGCACAACTAATACTATAATAAAAACTATAACTATAAAGTTTTAATCACTCTAAGAGAATAGTCCACACCACAAATATAACGATAATGACACAGAGGAAAGATATCATTGGAATTTCCAGCTGATGTAGGATAAAAACACTGACAGCCAATCAGAATCCAGGGCGGGGCTATCTGTCAGACTGAATAATGGCAGAAAGGGTGGGGCTGAAGGGACTCACTTGACTCCAGCGGAGAAGGACACTACAGGGAAGAAGAGTCCGTCTGAGTTGAAGTTCTCAAACATTCCCTGGACCGGCTGGCCATTGATGCGGAAGGAGATGCTGGGAGCGCTGAGATCCAGACAGCAGCTGACCACGTCCTCAGCCCGCAGCAAGTGCTGATTGGGTGAGCTGACCGATCGCGCCACACAACCTGCCAATCATAGCGCACATTACATTCACATCCCGCTGACGACAGCTTTTATGAGTGATTTTTTTACTACCATCAGCAAATATCTCACATACACGTTTACTCAAGCTATAATGGTTTATCTAATTACAAATGTTATGTGCAAATGTGTTGTTACCTGCCCACAGGTGGAGGCCATCAAAGCCGTATGAGTAGAGATCATCCCCGACGCCATTCCCGCCCCAGCCCTCTCCTCCGCCCGGATACGGCCAGTAGCCCTGTGTGGACGCCCAGCCCACCCGCAGGTGAGTGGCTTCAGCTGTCACGAATGGCTCCACGTGGTCCACGATGAGCTCATAATACCACTTCCTGTACTGGGCGGAGCCTTCGCTCACACCCAGGAAGATATTGGGCCTCATGCTGAATGAGTAACACAGAGAGATTGATTGATTGATTGATTGATTGATTGATTGACTGATTGATTGATTGGTTGGTTGATTTAATGGTTGATTGATTGATTGATTGATTGATTGATTGATTGATTGATTGATTGATTGACTGATTGATTGATTGGTTGGTTGATTTAATGGTTGATTGATTGATTGATTGATTAACAGGGATGCTGGCGCTCTCCTACCTGCTGACGTGATTGACGAGACGCGTCTGCAGCAGCAGGTCTCTGCCGGGCAGCAGATTATCACAGATCAGGTGCTGATTGGAGCGAACCGCCACACCGTGACACACGCACAGAGAACACAGGACGTCCAGAACCTGAATATAACGGACACACCGGCGTCAGTCGAGCTGCTGGAAAACTGGAGCTACAAGCTAATCGTCACACTTACACTACGAGCTAGAAACGCCACAAAGCAATTTGACTAATTGCATTTTAAAAATATTTCTTTTAGTAAAATCAAAAAGATGCAAACACTTAACAATAAATTATGCCATGATTCATTTTCATAACAATGGGCATATAATCAATAACGATCTAAATTAGGGTGATAGTTTGAAACATGAACAGATAAATTACTCAAAGAACATAACCAACGAAGTAAACCATGAAAACTAGTAATTGAACTTCATATAAAATGCCACACATTGACGTGTGAATCCCATTTCAACAGCCCAAATGAACCGATTCATTAAATAAATCAACAACACTGCATGATCATGAAAGTGTGTGTGACACACACACACACACACACACACACACACTATCTGCAGTCACCTTGTGGTTGCGTCCATGTTTGTCCAGCAGTGAGATGATGGATTTGATGTGTCCTTCTTTAATGATGTTCAGAGCTTCTGGACTCTCCACCAGAACACAGTGCAGAACCTCCAGAATCCCTGCAGACACACACAACACACACATCATAACCAATCACATCACAACCATCACAACACACACTTCATATCCATCACAACACAACACACATAACAACCATCACATCACAACACAACACACACATCATAACTATCACATCACAACAAACACATCGGAACACAAACATTACAACCATCACTTCATAACACAACACATCACATCACAATACACACATCACAATACACATATTACAACCATCACATCACAACACATCACATCATAACTATGACATCACAACACACATATCATAATATCACATCACAACAAACACATCGGAACACAAACATTACAACCATCACTTCACAACACATCACATGACAACACACACATCATAACATCACATCACACAACACACACATCACAACAATCAAAATACATCACAATATACACATCACAACACACATTACAATCATCACATCATAGCATCACAACACACATCACAACCATCACAACACACACGTCACAACACACATCACAACCATCACACCGCATCACAACCATCACAACACACGCATCACAACCATCACATCACAACACACATCACAACACACACATCACAACCATCACAACACACATCACAACACACACATCACAACCATCACAACCATCACATCACAACCATCACAACACATCACAACACACATCACAACACACGCATCACAACCATCACAACCAACACATCACAACCATCACAACACATCACAACACACACATCACAACCATCACAACACACGCATCACAACCATCACAACACATCACAACACACACATCACAACCATCACAACACATCACAACACACACATCACAACACACACATCACAACCATCACAACCCATCACAAAACACACATCACAACCATCACAACACACGCATCACAACCATCACAACACACACATCACAACCATCACAACACACGCATCACAACCATCACAACACATTCATCACAACCATCACAACACACACATCACAACCATCACAACACACGCATCACAACCATCACAACACACACATCACAACCATCACAACACACATCACAACCATCACAACACACGCATCACAACCATCACAACACATTCATCACAACCATCACAACACACACATCACAACCATCACAACACACATCACAACACATGCATCACAACCATCACAACACACGCATCACAACCATCACAACACATGCATCACAACACACATCACAACACATGCATCACAAGCATCACAACACATGCATCACAACCATCACAACACACATCACAACACACACATCACAAGCATCACAACACATGCATCACAACACACATCACAACCATCACAACACATGCATCACAACCATCACAACACACACATCACAACCATCACAACACACACATCACAAGCATCACAACACACACATCACAAGCATCACAACATCACAAGCATCACAACACACATCACAAGCATCACAACACACACATCACAAGCATCACAACATCACAAGCATCACAAGCATCACAACACACATCACAACCATCACAACACACACATCACAAGCATCACAACACACATCACAACCATCACAACACACGCATCACAACACATGCATCACAACCATCACAACATCACAACCATCACAACACACACATCACAACCATCACAACACACATCACAACCATCACAACATCACAACCATCACAACACACACATCACAACCATCACAACACACATCACAACCAACACAACACACACATCACAACACACACATCACATGCATCACATCATGACCATCACATTATGACACACACATCACAACCCAACACACGCATCACAGCCATCACAAGCATCACATTACAACCATTGCAACATACACCACAACCATCACAACACAACACACATCACAACACACACATCACATGCATCACATCATGACCATCACAAGAATCACATTACAACCATCGGTCCCACTTTATATTAAGTGGCCTTAACTACTATGTACGTACATCAAAAAATAAGTACAATGTACTTATTGGGTTCAAATTGAATTGCAAAACACTTTTGCTGCTATTGAGGTGGATACGGGTAAGGTTAGGGAAAGCTTTGGTGGTATGGGTAGGTTTAAGGGGTAAGGTGTAAGGGAAGGGTCAAATGTAATTACAGAAATTAATTACAGATGTAATTACATGCAGGTGTTTTTAAAATATAAGTACAATGTAAAAACATGTATGTACACAATAAGTGCATTGTATCAAATGATTAATTTAAATGTAAGTACATAGTAGTTAAGGTCACTTAATATAAAGTGGGACCCAACCATCACATCACAACTAGACATGTGCCGATATTCGGTAATGCGATATATCACGATATGCACGATATTGTTATCGTGGGCACTTCAAAATACCGTAAATAATAATTTATTACCAATTATTAAAATTTTTATAATGCATTTAAGAATACTTTCCCCATCAACCGTATAAAATGCACAACACCGCTGTATTCTGCGTCAAAAGAACACGCGCTCAGATGTAAACAAGCCCAACATGCATGAGAAATGCTTCAAACAGCCATTCAATTTATTGTAATCTCAGTGTTGTTCATCACAGCATCAAATACTTAATACTTAAAGACTTAATAGGCTATTTATTTTCAAACTTAAACATTTTTATATTTTAATCTGGACTACAACATGCCCTAATGATTCTGATTATTTGTTATTGTTCAGTAAAACTTTGAGACATACGGCTTCATTAGTTAACATGATAATTCATTATTACCAAACTGACCATGAAAAATATTTATAAAGCATTAATTATTTCTTAGTCACTGTTTAATAACATTACTAAAATCAAAATAACTTATTTAATGGACCTGAAATAAAACTAACAATGATCAGTTGTATTTCTTAACTAACATTAACAAAAAATAATACTTTCTGTAACAAATGCAGCTATTGCTCAATCTTAGTTAATGCATTAAATAATGAGACCTTATTGTAAAGTGTTACCTGTTGTGTATTGTATTATTGTATGAGAAAAAGAGTTCTTAAACCTGTTATACTATGACAACACTTTTTTTTGCAACTTATTTCAATATCGTGATAATACCGTATACCGTTATAAAAGCTTCAGCAATTAATCGCAACATGAAAATTTGATACATGCCTAATCACAACACAACACACGTCACATCACATGCATCACATCATGACCATCACATCACGACACACAAGCATTATCACCAGAACTCAGTAATAATACACTCATTATAAGAAATGACATCTGCTGTGATTTAATATAATGAAATTCACACGTTTCAAAGTGTGACACAGTTTGTGTGCTCACTCCTGCTGGTCACTAGTGCTTGCATGGTGTGTTTTGAGTACTGATAACTATTAACTATCAGACCTAAATTCATCTAGCCAGCATGACCTTCTTTACAGCTGAGGCTCTCAGGTTCTCATCACTCATCACATGACTGATGTGCGCATTACCTCCGACTCAGAGTGACATCACATGTGTCTGCCTGAACACACCTGCACAGTGAACACTCATCATACACGCATTACATTGTACATACCAGACGACGCTTCCAACCTCTCCAGACGACTGATCAGCCAATCCAGAGAGCTGGAGAACTGGGCACAATTCTTCCTGTTTCCTCTTATCAGAGCAGCTACAGACAGAAGGACGGATGATTGATCACTCATTAGGAATGAAGCTCGTCAGATGTGTTTGTATATGCAGTATGTTTGTAGTATGTGAGCTTTCTCTGTGCTTTCAAAACCCAGATGATCGACTAAGTGTGCAATGCACTTGACATTCTCCTTCATTCATTCATTATTTGATTAAAAGTTCAGACATTTTTACACAAACAGAATCATCATAATGAGGCTCTGAATACAGTCTGCCTCTCTTGTGCACGGTTAAGACGCATCTGAGCTCATGGGGTCACAGTCAGCAGGTTTACAACGAATATTGATGTATGCAGATGAAATATGGATCATACCGAGGAGCTCGTAGAGGGAGTTCAGGATGGACTTCCAGGATTGTCCAGCTTCTTTACCGGCCACGTCTGCAAAATGAGCCGCACTGCTGTAGACATGCAAACGATCGATACACTCCAGCACCAGGTTGATCATTCCCTAGAGACACACACGCACATGAACTCATGCATGAGCTTCCTCCTTCACAGATCATGAGACTGTTGAGCTTGCAGTTGAAATATCAAACCTTTCTCCTAAGATCCCTCAGGAGAAATAAAAATGAGTCAGCAATCAATCATCCATTAAGAGTCTCGAGCTATAAACGTTTGAGCTCATACTAGCGGTTTGAAATCATATCCTATTATATTATTTTTTGCAGGGTCCAAAATAATTCTGTATGTTGTAGATGTAGTCTGAGCAGATTAGTGTTGGAGATCTGCTTTGTGGTTTTATGGGTATTAGTGTCACGACCTCGCAGATACTCTGTGATGCAGCAGATAACAGAATTATCTCCAAGATTTCTGATTAAAACGAAGCCCTCCTAGGCTGTAAGATGATGTTGTGTGTGTCGATGTGATCGGCCGGGATCCGTACCTCCTCCTGGAACAGGATCTGTCTGCTCTTGAGCGCTCGGAGTCGGTTCTGTTTGTCCTCGTGCTCCAGGTGCTCATCGGGAGGCTGGAAGTATCCGATCAGATCCTGAAGACTCAGACTGACCGATTCGATGGGCAGATCGAGGGTGGATGTCTTTCCCTTCTTACTCAGAGTGTCTAGACCCCTGAGCTCAGGGAGGAAGCAGAGGAGCGTTAACAGATAAAACACACTGTGTGTGTGTGTGTGTGTGTGTGTGTGTGTTTGTGTGTGATCCTGCTCAGGTTCAGATCTCTAGCGTGTTCTGAATGATGTTTAATTCATGATCAGCTGCATCATTCACTTGATTCTGTAGATCAACAGTGTGTCACCTGATGAAGCGGTTGAACAGGAAGACCGTGCTGCGGATGACTCTGGCGGTGCGCGACTCCTCGTTTTGTGATCGCGAGAGCGTCAATCCGTCATCCATGTGACCCTCATGATGCATGATGGCCTAAAACACACACATCAGTGCGTTACATTTATCATCCACACAGATGAGGTGGAGAGCGTCAGTCTGCGCTGCAGCAGTAATGATGAGGGTGTGAGAGTCTGACACGTCTGTAATGAATCTCACTCAGAAGCAGCTCAAGGGCGTCACGCGTCACATGTGAATGAATCCATCACAGCGAACTCACAGTGACACACACATTCATCCTCTCAAACGCTTCCATATAAAAGCATTATTGTGTAGGGATGGATTGAAAATATTGATTTTAACTGATTCTCACTTTGCTGACACGTATTGAACCTGATATATATCTCAAATCGAATTGATATCGGAATAAAATTGAATCACAACCTGTGAATCAAAGCAGAATCAAATCGTTTGATTTGTGTCAACGCCCAGCCCTACATGTTATGTTCGCCTCACCTTCCTCTGGACGCCGCCCATGCGAGCACACTTGGCGTCCACAGACTGGTATGTGAGCCAGAGCCCGGCGTCCACGTGCTGGATGTAGCAGACCGAGTCTCCATATTTGATGTCCGGGACGCCCATCCCATCCACCTCCTTCCTCAGGCCAAAGTCCAGCTTCTCCTGCAGGAGAGGGAGCAGAGGATCATGGGTAAACACTCATTCGAGATCAGAGATCTTAATATCTTCATGCATTATAGTCACATTTATCAGATTAGAGCTGAACGATAGTTGAGATTTGATGTATTAGTTCAACAGTTGTGGTTCATCGAAAATATCAATCGTTAAAATGAATAAATGTAAAATGTGTATTAATTTATAAACACAATTATGAATAATAAAAATGATATTTTAATCGCTGATATGCAAAACACATTTCTGATCATATTTCTCTAAACTCGTATCAATAGTTCAATCATGGCAAAACAATTAACAGCCACCAATTATTCTTTCTTCAATTATAATTCTCAATCCTAATACAAAGGATTATTATACAGTCATATTTATGAGATGAAGTCGAAATTGACATACTAAGCCATTATTATGACATACTATGTCGAAACGGACACAAATCATAATTATAACATACTAAACCATAATTATGAGAACAAAGTCTAAATTCTGACAAAAAGTCGAAATTATGAGATAGTCGAAATTCTGACAAAAAGTTGAATTTTTTACATACTAATTTATAATTATGACATACTAAATCAACGGAGCATTTATGACATAATCATGACAAAAAAGTCGAAATTATGAAATAAAGTCGATTACATAAAAGGTCCATTGATTCAGTATGTTATGACATACTGAATTAATGAACCTTTTATGTCATAATTATGAGAATAAAGTCTAAATTCTGACAAAAAGTTGAAATTCTGACATACTAAGCCATTATTATGACATACTATGTCGAAACGGACACAAATCATAATTATAACATACTAAATCATAATTATGATTTACTGAATCAATGGACCTTTTATGTCATAATTATGAGAATAAAGTCTAAATTCTGACAAAAAGTTAAAATTATGACATACTAATCAACAGACCAAATTTTATGTCATGATTGAGACAAAAAAAGTCGAAATTATGACAAAAAATCAAAATTATGACAAAATGTCAAAATTATGAGATAAAGTCGAAATTCTGACATACTAAGCCATTATTATGACATACTATGTCGAAACGGACACAAGTCATAATTATAACATACTAAATCATAATTATGAGAATAAATTCTATATTATGACAAAAAGTTGAAATTTTGACATACTAAGTCATAATTATGACATACCAAATCAACAGACCTTTTATGACATAATTATGACAAAAATGTCGAAATTATGACAAAACGTTGAAATTATGAGATAAAGTCGAAATTCTGACATACTAAGCCATTATTATGACATACTATGTCGAAACGAACACAAGTCATAATTATAACATACTAAATCATAATTATGAGAATAAAGTCTAAATTATAACAGAAATTATGAGTCGAAATTCTGACAAAAAGTTCAAATTATGACATACTAAGTTATAATTATTACATACTAAATCAACAGACCTTTTGTCATAATTATAACAAAAAAGTCAAAATTATGACAAAAAGTCGAAATTATGAGATAGTCGAAATTCTGACAAAAAGTTGAAATTATGACATACTAGGTCATAATTACATTTGCAACATACTAAATCAAAAGACCTTATGTCATAATTATGACAAAAAAGTCAAAATTATGACAAAAAGTCAAAATTATGAGATAATAGTTCATAATTATGACATACTAAATCAACTGACCTTTTATGTCGTAATTATGACAAAAAGTCAAAATTATGACAAAAATGACAAAAAATCGAAATTATGAGTCGAATTTCTGACAAAAAGTTGAAATTTTGACATACTAAGTCATAATTATTACATTAAAAAGTCGAAATTGACTTTCTGTGTCATAATTATGACTTCTTTTTATACCATAATTTAGACTTTTTAACTCATAATAATGACTTAGCATATCATAATTTTGACTTTTTGTTATTATAATCTACTAAAGCATGTTTTTTCTTCTTATGTGGCGGAAATGGGCTTCCATTCAATCCTGTTTGCTACAGTACCTCGACACAAATTCAATTCAAATTCAGGAACTTAATCTACATTCTCACTCATATGCAAATGAAGTGATCTGATAATGAGGCATTAGGAGCTCCGGTCAGTCTCACTTTTGAGGAACGGAAGCAGAAAGCCGTCGATTTGACGTCCGCTTTCTCCTTGTCCATTAGCAGGAGCCCTTGATCGTCCATCATGCTGAGATATTTCCCGGTGGTCACGTGACGCAAGCGAAACGGCTGACCCCAGCGGATGTGACTGCCGCTCCACCTGCACAGAGACACGCGTCAGACAGACCCACAATGCACTGCAGTACAGATGAGCAGTGGAAGCATCAGTGTTGGGTTCAGTCACAGTTTGAGTGAAGACTATCAGGTCTGTTCTCAAACAACGCATCATTTGACTTCAGAAGACTTTATATATAGAGCGCATGAGTCATATGTTATGATGCTTTCATGGTGAATTGGAGCTGATCACTGTGTGCTTTCATGACAAACAGCGGCTCAAGAGATTCATACAGGTTTGGAACAACATGAGAAAAATGACTTTGATGCTTATGATGAAAACCGTTCGTTTGTAATTCAAAAGCAAAAAGTAAAACTGTGCTGGGCTCCTGCTCCAGAATTTGGCCCCAACCCCAAAATGCCACTTTGATAAAACACTTCCAACTTCAGCGTCCTCCGATTATTTTTAGTCAGGCGTCCTGCAGTGTGTAATTAAAGGCTTCGTGGGAACAAGCGCTGCTGCTGCCAGAAGGGTCAAACGTGACGGAACGCATCCGACCGACCTGAGACCTGATGACATCATCACTGCGGCATCATGGGCTCCTCGCAGGGTCAAGAGAGCAAAGCACGGGACAGTAAAGACCCATGAAATCAGAATGTGACTTTTGTATCTTTTAGTTCAAGTCACGTGCTAAGTGTGAACCAACGGTCAAAAGTTTGGAGTTAGAATGACTTCTGAAGGATCATGTGACACTGAATCAGGACACGTTCACTCACGCGACTCGGAGCGTCTCCAGCCTCCACAGGGATCTGGCGTGGATGGACACGGCTCCACCCTCGTAATGCACCGTCCTGGAGGAGAGAAAAACACGAGAGACTGAATAAAAAAGTCCTCATATCAGACTATATCTGTCCATTTCTGCTTTAAACAGAGCAGAATCACAAATGAAGCAGAGCTCAGAGCAAAATACTTCAAAACTTCATTTCTGACTAGTGAAGTCAGCTTTGTTTCTACGGCGCTTTTTACAATACAGATTGTTTCAAATAAACAAGAAAAATAACAGAATTAATGATGCAAAACTAGTGTGTGTTAGTGGTGTGTGTCGTCAACGCAGATGTCAGATCAGTATCAGTGTCCAACACTTGAAAACAGTATTCAAACCTTTGTATTTTGTAGTTGATTTGACTTCATAATTAATAGCCATAATTGTTCTCATTGTCAAATTATACTTATACGTATATACAAATTATAATTATAACCTTAGTTAAATTATTGAACTGAAGTATTTTTATTTTATTTTATTTTATAATGTCCAGTCTTTGTCATGCAATAATATCAGGTTTTCCCAAAAGGACCCAAATTTTCACCTTTTTTTAATTTAATTTAATTTAATTTAATTTAATATTTTATTTTATTTTATTTTATTATGTCCAGTCTTTGTTGTGCAATAATATCAGGTTTTCCCAAAAGGACCCAAATTTTCACCTTTTATTTTGTTTTATTTTATTCTATTTTTTTAATTATTTTTATTTTATTTTGTTTTGTTTTGTTTTGTCCAGTCTTTGTCATGCAATGATATCAGGTTTTTCCAAAAGGACCCAAATTTTCACCTTTTTTATTTTATTTTATTTTATTCACACAATTTTATATGGCTAGAAAAAAAGCCCTCATGAAAGGTAAAAATTTATTATATATTACATATATTATAAATTATATAATATACATTCTTTAATTTACACACATAATGACATCACTTCCTGTGCAGCAAAAGACAAAAATCCCACCACATTAAAACACTAACATTCTATGTGAGATTCTTGAAGGCAGCTGAGGGGTGAGAAGCAGAGCTGAGACTGCAGACGTGCAAAAAATGTGCAAATACACACGATTATTAAGACAACATCATTCAGAGCGATGTGTCCGTCTGACCTCAAACTGCAGTCTGAGGAATCACAATCAGTGTCTGGAACATGATGTGCACTGGGAACGTTTCTGGTTCAACTACTGTGCTTTATACACCAATGAAAGAGAAACACACACACACACCTCCACACATCCCACAATGCAGCACTCCTCACAACACGCTTGCGTAACACTAATGCAACAACATCTCTTATCCGAGTTAAAAGAGATGGAAGGAAGGATACAGAGAAACCTTCTTTGAATTCATGCAGTCAAAAGCAGACATGACTCGCTCAAGGCCGCCGGTGACGAGGAACACAGTTAAAGAGAAAATCAAGCGGACTTCTTGTGAAACTGAGGTGCTTAAACTCATACTAACAGATGATTTAAACATTTCTACAGCTCAGACAGTAGATCATGATGCTTGCAACGCCAAGGTCATGCGTTCGATTCCTAGGGAATGCACGAACTGATTCAGTGTATAACTTGATAATGCAAGTCACTTTGGATAAAAGCATCTTCCAAATGCAAAAACAATTCTGATATTCATGATGTTGCTTCATTTTTTTAACTAAAACCCTGTCATAAACATCAATATATCGCCCCTAACTGTAGATTTTATATATATATATATAATCACAGTATACACTCACATGCTAAACTAACCACTGCAGACTCCAGATTATATTATATAGTTTTAATTTTATTTTTAATGATTAAGTGACTGTTGAATGAGTTTTATTCTCAATGAACTGAAACAGTTCTTTCTGGGTTGAATAGTTTTCTGTAGAGATAAGAACATGATAACACATTTATATCTGCTGATGTCCCAGAGAGGACAGGTGTTTCTGTAATTACAGCAGCACACATACAGTCACACGAGATCTCATTCTGTCTCATATAACTTCACCAAGAGACCCGAGAGACTCTCATCTGAGCCTCTGTTTCTACTGAAGAACGAGTGAACGTCCTACTTCAGCATCAGCAGAACCAGCACAGAGACAGAAACTAGGAAGATGTTAAAGGCTTCATATTCTGCATTTCATGCCCCCTCTTATAATGCTAGTCAACGTCTTATTTCTGCTCTACAATAACAAACTCCTCATCCAGGATCTTTTCATTCTGATCTGCACATTAGACACTTTTGATCCTGACACAATTTTGATCCTGTTTTGATTTGTTCTCTTCAGATACGAGGACAAATGTATATCCAGATCCAGTGTTGGGGTAACGCATTACAAGTAACGTGCATTACGTAATCAGATTACTTTTCGATGTAACAAGTAAAGTAACGCAAAAAGCATTACAAGTAATGTCCCCCACCTACATTTCCTGCTGGTACTGAGACTCGAACCTGCAACCTTCGGGTTACAAGTCCGCCTAACCATTAGGCCTCAACTACAAAATGAGTAAAGTAGCGTAACATATTACAAGTAACATGCGTTACGTAATCATATTACTTTTGTGATGTAACGAGTAAAGAAACACATTAAAAGTAATGTGCATTACTTAATCAGATTACTTTGATGAAACTGAGTAAAGTAACGCATTACAAGTAAGATGCATTATGTAATCAGATTACTTTTTTGTAACGAGTAAACGTATTACAAGTAACGTGCATTATGTAATCAGATTACTTTTTTGATGTAACGAGTAAAGTAATGCATTACAAGTTACATGTATTATGTAATCAGATTACTTTTTTGATGTAACAAGTAAAGAAACACATTAAAAGTAACGTGCATTACTTAATCAGATTACTTTGATGAAACTGAGTAAAGTAACGCATTACAAGATGCATTATGTAATCAGATTACTTTTTTGATATAAAGAGTAAAGTAACATTACAAGTAACATGCATTACTTAATCGATTACTTTTTTGTAACGAGTAAACGCATTACAAGTAACATGCATTATGTAATCAGATTACTTTTTTGATGTAACGAGTAAAGTAACGCATTTCAAGTAACGTATTATGTAATCAGATTACTTTTTTGATGTAACAAGTAACATTAAAAGTAACATGCATTACGTAATCAGATTACTTTTGTGATGTAATGAGTAAAGAAACGCATTAAAAGTAACGTGCATTACTTAATCGGAATACTTTGATGAAACGAGTAAAGTAACGCATTACACAAGTAAGATGCATTATGTAATCAGATTACTTTTTCGATTTAACGAGTAAAGTAACATTACAAGTAACATGTATTACATAATCAGATTACTTTTTGATATAACAAGTAACACATTAAAAGTAACGTACATTAATCAGATTACTTTTTTGTAACGGGTAAATGCATTAAAAGTAACATGCATTACATAATCAGATTACATTTTTGATGTAACTAGTAAACGCATTACGTAATCAGATTACCTTTTTGAAATGACTAGTAACGCATTACTTTACACATTAATATTTCAGTTACGGTTTTAAAAAAGTACTACGGGTAAATTTCTGATTAATTTAATTGCTTAAACATTTTTTAAACTCTGAATTAAAATTCTCTTGCTTCTCCATAACACAGTCACTTAGACATGAATGCTTCATGAACTTAACATTAATTATGTATCGGAAGAGAAGAGCTATTGGGCAATGATGCTGTATGACAAAATATGGGAACAGAGGAAGGAGTCAGGAAATATTAAGTGGTCAGAATATAACAATATTCTAAATGTGTTTTTAAAAGAAAATGAAGGTGTGTGTTATAAAGGCTATGTTGCTGAATGCATTACAGCGTTAAACAGAGATCGAGCCTCAGCCAGGTGAGAAAAAGTAACGCAAAAGTAATGTAACACATTACTTTCCATAAAATATTACCTAAGTAACATAATTAGTTACTTTTTAGGGAGTAACGCAATATTGTAATGCATTACTTTTAAAAGTAACTTTCCCCAACACTGTCCAGATCACAGGAATGCCAACAACATCAGACCACAGCGGTCAACCTCAGAAGATGACTGAAACCCTCAGAGCGCTGAAACCAAAACCATCAAGAGTGTTTAATCAACCTCAACTCACAGCACTGACCATCAGCGGCCCAGATGCCAGATACACACGACACAAACATCTCCACATCACCCACACCAGTGCTTCTCAACCTATTACACCAACCTATTTTTCATCCAACAAGAAAAAGTGCACTTCAAAAACCCATATGCACTTAATCTTGGGATGTTGGACACTTCATGAACTTCATTCAAATTTATCTGGTCTTTAAAATGTCCTCAACATGTTAGAACAAATACATTATTTATATATCGATCATGGAACATTTTTGTCCTAAAAAAACATTTTTTAGATGTTACTACTTCAAAGAACATTCAAAAGTAACGTTCCCATAATGTTTGAAGAATGATAAAATGGAATGTTCCCTTAACGCTCACATAACCAAGAAAAAGTTTTTAAAACATTTAAAAAACATAAAAAAAACAGTCCTGTATATCAGTGAACGGTAATCCTGACCTGCGTTGTTCCTCTCCATGTTCTCCTGACGGGACGGTCAAACACTCGTCCATGTGACCGTGCAGCAGCCGCAGAACATCTCCACCAATTAGGAAGCCTGAAACACACGTTGCTGAGTAAATGAACAGGAAGTGGAAAGCAGCGAGACGTTTCAGTCGAGTACTCACTCACCCTGAGCCACTTCACTGCCGGAGCAGATCGGCGCGACGCTCCAGAGCGTTTGCTGGAAAGCCGCGTCCACGTGCAAACTGCCGTTACCATACGACAAGTGCTGGAACAAAGAGATGCGATCAGAGTCGTCACTCAAACACTGAAGTGATTTAATAAGACGAACTGGAGCAGCAGTCACTGCACAATCTCACAATTTTACTATTCTGAATGATATCTGAAACTGTATTACTAGCATTTCTCGCGTTTATTCCTCATTTTTAAGTCGCTTTGGATAAAAGTGTCTGCTAAATAAATAAACATGCAGGAGATCCTGGAATAACATCAGAAGCCGTCAGGGTTTGATTGTGTTCAAACTCACCAGGTAACGTTCAGACGACACGCTGACCAGGATGAGATCGTCACCCACCCGCACCTTCTCGCCCTCTGACCTCTGTTTGGATGCGGGGTGGATTGTCCACCAACACGCCTCACCTGCACACGCAACACACGTGTCGTTACAAATCTATAAACATCATTTACAGGCATTACATCATGAGTCAGAGAACATGAGGAGTCATACACTGTGAAAAATGAATTTTAGAGATTACTGGAGCATGTTTTATAAGAAAAAACTAACAGGGAATGTTCTCAGAACGTTCTGAACAAACGTTCTTCCAGTAACGTTTGTTTAAAGTTATCTGGTCTTTAATAATGTTCTCAAAACATCAGAACAAAAACATTATTTATACCGCGTTCATTTTTTTAAAATGTTTTAGTTGGACGTTTGTCTAACATTTTTTAAATGTTACTACTTGTTTCAGAACGTTCAGAGAACATTCAAAAGTAATGTTCACATAATGTTTGGAGTACGTTTTACAAGAAAATAGCATTTTTAGTTCGAAATTTCACGTTTAATTCAGTGTGTTACTTGCCATTTCTTTGTAATTATTTGTGAAATTTACTAGCAAAATAGATTTAAAGCCATTTTCTTCCAGTGTTTTTCCCCCTTAATCTCTCTGTGTTGTGTTTCACTCTCGGGTCTGTTTGTCATTCCCATGATTCCCTTCAGACTGACAGTGAGAATCGTTAATGATAATAAAAAATAATGTCACAAACGGTCCTGAGAACAGCTTCATTCACATTGTTTTTATTTCTTTCTCCTGATTTTGTGATGAAATATGACCAGCACATGTTCCTGAGAAACATTCAGTGTAATTAAAGACTTTAATCTGGGAATGTAAACAGGAAGTGACATCACCTGTTGTGTCTTCCTGAAGCCCCACATCAAAAGCCAGTTTGTCGGTGGACGAGCGAGCCGTAGACAGACAGCACAGATACTGGAGAGAGAAACACATCAACACATGAACCTCACACACACACACACAAATGTGTGACGTGTGATCAGAGTAACACACACCATCCCGCTGTAGGAGTGTCTCAGTAAGACCGCGTGACCGTAGAGCAGCGTCCGGTGACCTCCGCCCTGCGCCGTCTGTAACACACACACACACACAGCACTGATCACTGATACACACTCATGACTGTTCAGTAAATGTGATGCATAATCAATATGACACTCATCTGCTTCACATTGACAGCAGAAACAGTTGAAAGCTTTCATTTTTTAATTTAACTTTTAATTTAAGTGACTTTAAAACAATCTTCACATAAACCCATTATAATAAATGTCATATTTAGCTGTGCCTTTAAAGGGGTCCTTGATTATGATTTCACTTTTTTAACTTTAGTTAGTGTGTAATGTTGCTGTTTGAGCATAAACAACATCTGCAAAGTTACGACGCTCAAAGTTCAATGCAAAGGGAGATATTTTCTTTTACAGAAATCGCTGTTTAAGGACTACAACAAACGGCTGGTAGGGACTACAACGAGCTTCTTCCTGGGTTGGTGACATCACTAACCCTAAAATTTACATAAACCCCACCCCCGAGAACACACAACAAAGGGGGCGAGGCCATGTTGGGCTGCTTTAGAGAAGAGGAAGAGTTGTTGTAGTAGAGTGTTGTTGACATGACGCCATTTTACGCCGGACTGCTTCACAAACGAGGGTCAATTCAACGCTGGATTTGCACAAAAGATTAACATGACGGCACATGCTAGTCGATGAGTTGAATCAACTCCACAGCAACTACATAAATTTATCCACTAACCATTCAGAAACGTCTAAAAGTTGTAACTTCTTCCTGAGTCTCTCCATCAGTGTCCGAGCAGCAGCTCATTTGCATTTAAAGGGACACACACAAAAACGGCGTGTTTTTGCTCACACCCAAATAGGGGCAAATTTGACAAGCTATAATAAATGATCTGTGGGGTATTTTGAGCTGAAACTTCACAGACACATTCTGGAGACACCAGAGACTTATATTACATCTTGTGAAAGGGGCATTATAGGTCCCCTTTAATATATCAGGGCTCAACGCTAAGGTTTTTTTTTACTAGCCTTGGTGGGCCAGTTCAGATTTGCTAAAATGCACAAAAACTTATTGTTTTCATTATTTTTGACTCATGTAACCTTGTAAACAGTGCTTTAAGATTTTCAGGTAGGTCTAACAGGTAAATATATACAGAAATTGAATAATTTCTGTATCTGTGCAGTTAATAAACACTACATAAATTATAAATAGAATATAGATTAATCCTTATTAAAGCTACAAAATTTATTCTGTCAAGAGCATTGAGTGTTTTTCTCTTTGACTTATGTTCTTTGATTAACATTAATGACAGACAGAAGCAGGTTTATTAGGTTGCTGTCACTTTAAGACCTGCTGCACATGACGCGGATCCAGTGTTGCCAAGTCTGCGGTTTTCTCGTGGAATTGGGCTACTTTAACACTGTTGCTACGGGTTCTTTTTCATGTCCACGGGTTGAAGCGACCCCAAATAACATGATATTTAGCACCTGGAATGCAAATTTTACCAGGGGAACCCTGCCAAAAAGCTGATTTTACCCCCTGAAACGTCACTGGGCTAGTTTTGAGTAGCAATTGGGTGGATTTTGTTGTGAAAACCTGGAAACCCTGAGCGGCTCTGACACGTCCTACTTTCTCACAACTGTTTACGTTCATTTAAGACTTTATTTAACTCATTTACGACAGTGCTTACGAGGATACTCAACAAAATGGGAATTTTTATATAATTTTGTGTGTTTTTGTCTGTTCAAGTGCTAAAGAGAACTCAGTGCCGCGCCGGCACGCTGTCTGAAGCGGCTTTCTGTGCGCGCGTTTCTGGTGTTTGTTCACAGACGCACGCCAGTACAGATCACACTTGAATGGTTTAACAGCACTTGAATAAATGATAGCGTGAAAAAATGAATTATTGCATATAAATATAATTTTTTATAAATTTTAAAACCAATTTAATTTAAATATATAAATTTAAACACACTTTTTACACACTACGTTTAGTAAGGCAGGAAACTAAAACTCTGGTTTCAAACAAACCATTTGCATATACAATAAATGGACACTAATTGCAATTTACACGCCACAAATGAACATGAAGAATCCCGACACGTCAGCAGTGAGGGCTGATGTTCCTGGGAATCAGCACTTCCTGTGTGTGTATGTGTGTGTGTGTGTGTTAATGGCTCTCTTAAGGCCGAGAGTGTGTGTGTCAGGTAATGGCTGCAGTAATGCTTCAGGACAGGAAGAACAGGACCTTTATTTTCTCATTAGACTCACTCCAGCGTTCGCTCTCGTCTCACTGGAATTAGCTCACTGTACAGCTACATTACGCTACATCACATGACTGCGGGACACACAACAACGACACGGACACACACACACACATGGACTCCTACCTTCATCATGAATTTCTGTGGCCCATAAGAAGAAAAAAAGACATAGTTAATGACACACGAAACCCAGACGAGATCAGGAATCTACAACTGCATGATGCTCAGATCGATAACCACACTAACATACAGCACGTACTATGTTCTGCAGTATGCAGTACGTACACTGATCTACAACATCAGATACTATATCCCACAATGCAATGTGCTCGACTAGACCTTCCATTCCAGTCTGTGGTGATATCAGCCATCTGACTTGATTTAAAAATACTTTTTATCTCCAGGTAACTGATGTCACTCATTGACGAGGTCATGTGACAGTGTAGCACACTACTGTTACATACTGCATACTGTCTCGCTCACTATTGTAAACAGCAGTCAGTGTTCAGTGAAAACGGTGCAGCACTACATGATGTCAGTCACATGATCTAATACTTGATCAAATGAAGCTCTCAAACACAAATATAAATGAGGAAGTAGAAAGTGTGACGCAAGAATAATTACTGAAATAAACATTCTTCAATCATGACATTTACTGGAGATGTAAATGCATCTTGATTTAAGAATATTTTAGATATTTGTACTGGAAAACAAGACAAAGACACTGAGGAAGAACATCATTGTCTTAAAGGACGGTTCATGTGAACATGAGAAACACCTTCAAACACGCGTGACTGATGTTCTTCAGCTGAGCAGCGTGAACGTCTGCTTTAGTGTTTCACAGCAGAACGAACGTCATACGGGTTTGAATCAGGCGAGTAAATGATTCTCAAGTCAGTCTGATCCGGTCCTTTCATGAAGCAGAACCCAAGAGAAATGACTGGGTGAAATTATGACAAGAAGAGACATAAATAGATGCTGAATGTTTGGATTTGAGGAACATGCTGATCTCAGATCAGATGCAGGACACACATGCAGCAGTAACGGATGTGTGTGTGTGTGTGTGTGTGTGTGTGTGTGTGTGTGTGTGTGTGTGTGTGTGTGTGTGTGTGTGTGTGAGTATGTGAGTGTGAGTGTGTGTGTGTGAGTGTGTGAGTGTTTATGCATGTGTTAATGTGTGTGTGAGTATGTAAGTGGTGGAGTGTGTGCAGGTGCATGTGTTTGAGTGTGTGTGTGTGACCGTGTGAGTGAGTGAGTGTGTGTGTGCGCGTGTGTGTGAGAGTGTGCGTGTGAGTATGTGAGTGTGTGAGTGTGTGTGTGTGCATGTATTTAAGTGTGTGAGTGTGTGTGCGTGAGTATGCTTGCGTGTGTGCGTGCGTAAGTGTGTGTTTGAGTGTGTGTGTGTGTGTGTGTGTGTGTATCCACGTACCCATTTCTCCATGTCTATGAGCTGTGGAGTGATGGAGACACAACAGAAAGAAAAGAAAGGATGTCATGCTTCCATCATCACAAAGAAACACATCAGGCTCCTTCATTTCAGCAGAGGATGATGGGAACGCTCCGGTTCATCCATCTTTTATTTGTAACTATTTATTATTAATTCTCTGTGGGTGAATCTCATATCTGTTGCACATTCAACCCAAAACCACCACAATTCTGCATAAAGAAAACATATTAAAATAATCCACCCGTGGAGTCATCAGAGGTCAAAGGTCATCATGAGGTCAAAGGTCGCCTCTGCTTGTCAATGAACGGAACCCTGATGTGGATGTTTTATTCAGCGTTGAAAGGCTTTTTGTTTTTAGTCACAAAAACAAAAGATAAAACATCATTTCCTGCAGCATGATCACACGGTTAGAGATTCAAATCAATTATTAGATCATTAACAAATGAGACACAGCTGGAATGAGAAGGAAATAGAAGAGCAGATAGAAGATGAGCCTCAGATCACATGATCCGAACACATCTGAAGGAATAATTTGTGTCTGGCAGAACGTTACATTTGTATATATATAATGTTCATGCTGCTCTTTTGCATTTAATGAAAGTGTCTGACCTTTAAGGTCAAGCTCCAGAACGGACATAAAACACCAAAGTATGAAAAGAGTCATTTACATCAGGTTTTACTTTTTGATGCCAAGATTCCCAAATATGATGATTACCGATTGCTAGGGTCATCCAATCTAAAATATCAAGGCATATATATATACACACACACACATATATATACAGTACATAAGAAATAATAACAATAAAAGCAAAAAATATAAATGTATTTATATATATATATATATATATATATATATATACACATTTGGCCCCTGGATCCCAGTTTAGTCTAAGTGAGTCTAAATGTGTTTTAATACAACACTTCTGAAGTCACATGATGCTTTAAAACTAAAACTCTATCGGCTCTCGCGTGTGCCGTAACCGAACACATCAACACATCAATACAGAAGGAGATCTGAGAGCTTTAGTAAATAATGATTTACACTTCAATTTGTTTCTCATAAAAACATCACATGACTTCAGAAGATCTGGATATAGTGCACAGACTATCTTTATGATACTTGATGGTGTTTTTGTCCCTTCTGCTGTTGAAAAGAGCAGCGTGAATGAATCATGACAGTTTTAGTGTTTTTGGTTGAGTTATGTCACTGTTGCTGTGATCGTGAATCAGTCAGACAGCTCTATAAAACACAAATATAAATGTTAAAGGTGTTCAGATCTCATATCTCTCTGTAAATAATCTGATGTAGCTGATCGGTCTCGTCTCAGATGTTGATGTGAATGTTAGTTTGATGTGTGTGTGTGTTTTGGTGCAGTCTGCCCAGCCCTGCTAAACAGAGAGGAATCTCTCTCACACACACACACACACACTCCACCTATCAGCTTCACCGCAGTGTGTAGGACTAAACTCATCCACGCATCAGACTTCTATAAATGCATTTGATATCACATCCTCCGCGCCTGCAAATGTGATCGTGCCAACTGGACCTGAAAGAGAACTGTCACCATTAAAGAGTGATTCAGCGAGAGCAGCGAGCAGCGATTGGTTTTGATCTTCCCTTTTCCTCCTCCACATGTGACGCTTCTTCACACGCAGTGAGACACTTCTGCATCGGCAGGATCCGTCTGTCTCTCTCTCTCTCACTGCAATTCACTGCATCTCACTGCGTTCCTGCTACACTCAGCATTACTCCTCCAGATCTCTGCTTTAATCCTGCACTGCTCTACACACAAACACACACACACTCTCACACTCACGCACAGACTCACAAACACACACAACACACAAGCGCACACTCACCACACACCACACTCAGTCCAAAAATGAACATCCCTAGTTCATATATTTCAATTAAATCAACATAAAATTTTGAGATTTGACTTCCAAAATCTTTACAGTGTGTTTTTGTGATGGTAAGAAATGGCAAAACAACCAAACAGGTGTCGTACTTTACCATCTAAGAGGGGACCAAAGGCATTTTGTTTAACAAATTCACTTTTTACTCTAAAAATTACCTGCAATTGTTATCTTAAAGAATTATTTTTACTTGATTTAAAACATAAAATTTAGTTTTGTTGGTATAAATTGATGTATGTGTATGTGGGTTGGTTCAGTGATGTCAAATAATATTTTAGACTTGAACAAAATCAGTTAATTTAGATGTTACCATTTTTAAGTGACCTTTTTTCACCATTCCATGGCCATTTGCACACAAGTTAAAGTGTACATGTTAAATTTAAGCAGCTGCTGGCACGTGCATGTTATAGTGATTTCACTACACAAAAGGACACTGGTCCCCTGTTAGATGGTAAAGTGCGACACCTTGTTTGTCTTTACATTAAGCAATATTTCACATTCTGACTATCTCTGAATGTAACAGCAATGTACATAATAACACTTAAACACCAGTTCTTGCCATAAAAATATATTGTGATGTAAGAAATGGCAAAGCAACCAAACAGGTGTCGCACTTTACCATCTAACAGGGGACCAAAGTCATTTTGTTTATTCACTACTCCACGCCCATTTCCACACAAGTACATGCTAAATGAGCAGTTTACGCAGCAACACATGTAATTTGTCACACACACACACACTCGCTCACACACACACACACACACACAGACTCTCTCTCTCACACATGCACACACACGCACACTCTCTCTCACACACATACACACACACAGCATTTCTCATTATTTGTGTATTAATCACCAGGCAGTTTTTGGAGATGAGCAGTTTCTGGGTTTGATTCATGTCTCAGATCTCTAAGCAGACGTTGAGCTCTAGTGGTGTCAGCAGCAGCACTCACCCCTTCCGCTCGCTCCTCTGTGTTGGCCAGCATCTCCTGCAGCGCTCGCACTGACAGCGACTGCTCCAGCACAAACGTACATATGGACAGATCCGGAGGAACATTCTGGAAAGAAGACACGTCATTCAGGTCAGGTCACGTTCACAGGACTTCCGGCTGGTCTAAAAAAGGTTGCAGGTTCAAAACTGTCTGTGTTTCCCTGCAGTTTCATTGAAACTTCTAGAGCTGAAAGCAACTAGCTAGAATCATGCCAGCTTCATGAGCATCTTGTGTCTTCATGTTAAGATCAGTATTAAAAATATCAATAATCAATCAATCTGAGTAAATCAGTGCCACTAGAAACGTCATGATTTGAGCTGGTGAGATGATGAGAGAGAGCAGACGCACCATCAAACAGAATTACAGTGATCTCCTGAGGAGTCTTTATGAGGAAGATGATTAAATGATTCACAGCCTCAGCAGACTCATTCAGTTTCATCATACTGAAGCATCAGTGCAATACAATCAAAACACCTGATCGACCCACTGGTGACTGTACACTGTTTTAATCATTATTACCTACTAAAAACATTGTTATAATGATTTTCATTTACATTCATACTTTTTCTTCTAAACAAAACTTTTTACAATATTTTAGTCGTCACATGTATTTTTATTAACCAAAACTTGTCAAACTGTCCTATGGAAGCTTATTTCTGCCACGGAATAAAAAATAAAGGGTAATTGCGACTTTTTCTCACAATTCTGACTTTGTTTTTCTCACAATTTGGGCTTTTTGCAAGAAAAAAGTGAACTGCGAGAAAAAAGTCTGAATTGAAAGAAAAAAGTACAAATTGCGAGAAAAAAGTCTGAATTGCAAGAAAAAGTCTGAATTACGAGAAAAAAGTCTGAATTACAAGGAAAAAAAGCCTGAATTGTGAGAAAAAAAAATAAATTGTGAGAAAAAAAGCCTGAATTGCAAGAGAAAAAAAGCCTGAATTGTGAGAAAGTCTGATTTGCAAGGAAAAAAGTCAGAATTGCAAGAAAAAAAGCCTGAATTGCGGAAAAAAGCCTGAATTGTGAGAAAAAAGCCTGAATTGTGAGAAAAAGTCTGAATTAGGAGAAAAAAAGCCTGAATTGCGAGAAAAAAAGCCTGAATTATGAGAAAAAAGTCAGAATTGTACGAAAAAAGTTTATGACACTTGCATCTCTGGAATGTCAAGTTATTGTAATAATCTTCGTCTGTCATTGTCGGTTTTGTTGATGCAGTGGAATAATGATCTGCCTGAATCAAACTCCATGCTGTAGAAATACTTCGTTCCCAGTTGGAGTGTTGCTGGGATATAAGATGCATTAATTAGTGAAGAGCGACTGTGAGAGTCGTACCTTTGAGTTGGACGTGGACTCGAGGAAACACAGTCTGTTCCCGAAGCCCTCGGCGGCCAGACAGAGTTTCTGCTGCTCCTTCTGGACGGTGGCGGAGCACTGGAGGACCACCTCATCATCCTGAACACAACACAACATCCGTCAGGTGAGGCTCCCAAACTCACAGCGCATGAACAGATGATCATTAATTCAATCATAATGGAAAATTAAAAATATATATATAATAAAAAATAAAAAAAATTAAAATAAAGACAAAATATTTTATTTTAAACAAATTATAACAAAAAACACAAAAAAGATTAAATATATTATTTTAAATAAATTAAAACAATTTTTAAAACAAAAAAAGTAAATAAAATGATTACTAGTAAAATATTAAATATTATATTTGAAATAAATAAAACTAAAATAATTTTAAAATACATTTAAATAAATAAAACTAAAATAAAAATAAAGACAATCAAAATAAAATGCTTACTAAAAAAGATTAAATATTATATTTGAAATAAATAAAATTTTATTAAAAATAAAAACAATCAAAATAAAACACTAAAAAGATGAAATATTTTATGTGAAATAAATTAAAACCATTTAAAAATAAAAAAATCAACAAAACGCTTAATAAAAAAGATGAAGTATTATTTTTGAAATAAATAAAAATAAATAATTCACAAATAAAAAACAATACAAATGATAAAATATTTTTTGAAAAATAAAATGAAAATAAAGACAAAGTAAAACAATTAGTAAAAATACAATTTAAAAATAAACTAAAACACTAAAAATGATGAAATATTTTATTTTAAAATAAATAAAAACAATCATCAAAATTAAACACATTCAAAAAAGATGAAACCATTTATTAGTTTAGCTGCATGTCATGTGACCATTAACAGACATCAGAGAATGGTGAACGTGGATGTGTTGTTAAATTATTAAAATATTATCTTAGAGGGACTCAAAAAATATTTTATCTTAAAGTGGTTCAGATGATGAAAACGTTTGAGAATTGCGGCTCTCAACAATAATCTTGAAGGCAAAGAGGATATTTTCATATCAAAGCAGACATTTTCTCAGATGCTCGAGTGAAATACTAAATGTGTTACGGATGTTCTGGAATATTCCTCAAGACAATCATAATCCTTCAGAGATGGTCAGATGAAGCGCTGCAGATCGAAACTTCCTCCTACACACCATTACATGCGAAGCGTGTGTGTGTAAAGAAAGACTGATGTCATATGAGCCGTGTTTGATGCGCTCGGCACTGCATTATCTGCAACAATATCACAGAGAAGAGCCGAGACACTGCAGGAGAACTTCACAACATGCCACTGCAGATACAGGCAGCACTGCAGGAGAACAGCACACGCATGCGTCTGTGTGTGTGTGTGTGTGTGTGTGAGTCTCTCCACCTACACTCACATTAACTGCACACACACTGAAATACTAGTAAACCACAACCTGCTGACGCGTGGAGTGACGTGCTGTTATACTATATATTAAAACTGAGGCAAAAATAATGTAAAGATAAATCTCCTTTATAATGCTTCATGTGTTTGATTACTGCTGCATTAATAAACATGTATATGTCTCATATGGTCTTATAACGTCAACATCTCTGACACTGATATTACAAATCAAATAACTCGGATATCAAATCATATTCGGTCAATAAACTTTATATCAAAATATAATGATTAACTATTAAATCGATTGGCTGTTAGGAGATGAGTTCATTACATCTACAGACAATCTCAGCAGATCCACTTCAGTACTGTAGGAGCATTTCTTATGCTGTTATTAAATTTATTATATAGCCATAAAATCGACCACAATAATCATTAAACAATGCATGAATACCGAAGCAGCTGATGCACGCGTACACATGCGCAAACACACACACGCAAACATGCAAACACACACATACACACATACACACACATCACAATGGAGACTAATCCTATTACATTAAGATGGAGTAACCTTGATATGAGTGTGTTAAGGGAAAGTGTGTTAATCTGATCAGACTGTGTGTGTGTGTGTGTGTGTGTGTGTGTGTGTGTGTGTTCTTCGTAGACGTGTTTTTCTATACAGTGAATTATAAACACTACAGATGAACTGGACTGCATGATTTAACCCAAATATTCATATTGCGATTATTTTAGCATATATTGGTTTGTTTTTGTTTTTTTAAACAGAGATTTTTAAAAAATCTCTTTCTACTTCAATTGTCTCAGGCCACATTTATGGAACCCATTCAATATGACTATACAAACAACAATAATAATAATACAATACATTGCTCTTATTTTATTAAATCTTAAAAATTAAACAAATAAATAAAATATAGACTTTATATTTTATTATATTTTATATTATATTTATATTTCAATAAAGAAATACATCACTATAATAATACTGTATTGTACTGTATTATATAAATAACATTTTTTTTATTACAGAACAACAGTAAATATTTATGCCTGTCTTCATTTCTTTGCTTTCAAATATTAAACCATAGAGCTTTTATTTTGACGGAAATTGACAGAAAGACCTTAAAGCTTCTCTTTTGTTAACAACAGATTTATAAACGATTCCAATGACAAATTTGGGAAGATGTTTGGGAAAACGCATGTTATAAGTGTCCTACTTGCAGAGATAGAGTTCGTGTGGAGCAGCATTTACTGCAAACTGAGCCGCTCTTAAGCAGAAAGTATACTTCAACACCATGTCATATACTCATATATACCCATTTCATATACTCATATATACTGTAAACCCGTTTCATATACTCATATATACCGTAACACTGTTTCATATACTCATATATAGGGTAACACCGTTTCATATACTCATATACGTAACATCGCTTCATATACTCATATATACCCATTTCATATACTCATATATACCGTAACCCCATTTCATATACTCACATATACCGTAACCCCGTTTCATATACTCATATATACCGTAACCCCGTTTCATATACTCATATATACCGCAACCCCGTTTCATATACTTCATATATACCGTAACCCCTTTCATACACTCATATATACAGTAACACCATTTCATATACTCATATATACCCGTTTCATATACTCATATATACCATAACCCTGTTTCATATACTCATATATACTATAACATCATTTCATATACTCATATATAATGTAATCCCGTTTCATATACTCATATATACCATAACCCTGTTTCATATACTCATATATACTGTAACATAATTTCATATACTCATATATACCGTAACACCGTTTCATATACTCATATATACGTAACATCGTTTCATATACTCATATATACCCATTTCATATACTCATGTATACCGTAACATCGTTTCATATACTCATATATACCCATTTCATATACTCATGTATACCGTAACATCGTTTCATATACTCATATATACCCATTTCATATACTCATGTATACCGTAACCTTGTTTCATATACTCATATACTGTAATCCCTTTCATATACTCATATATATACCGTAAGCCCGTTTTATATACTCATATATACGTAACCCCGTTTTATATACTCATATATATGTAACCCCGTTTTATATACTCATATATATGTAACCCCGTTTTATATACTCATATATACGTAACATCGTTTCATATACTCATATATACCCATTTCATATACTCATATATACGTAACCCCGTTTTATATACTCATATATACGTAACCCCGTTTTATATACTCATATATACCCATTTCATATACTCATATATACCGTAACCCCGTTTTATATACTCATATATACGTAACATCGTTTCATATACTCATGTATAACCATTTTATATACTCATATATACTGTAACCCAGTTTCATATACTCATATATTCCCATTTCATATACTCATATACTCATATATACTGTAATCCTGTTTCATATTCTCAAATATACTGTAACCCCGTTTCATATACTCATATATACCATAACACTGTTTCATTTACTCATATATACTGATTCCATTTCATATATTCATACTCATAACTAACAAAATACCAATTAATATACTCATAAATACTGTAACATCATTTCATATACTCATATATGTAGGGCGGGGCTTGATTTTGTTTGTGGGGAATTGATTGGATGGTTGTGGTTTGCTATTGGTGGATCTCATGTGAGTGACAGGTTGCCCCGCCCTCATCATCAGTGAAGAGAAGAGATGCTGCAAGAGGGAGGAGAAGATATTCTGATTCAAGTTTACGAGGAGCATGAATTTAAAACAATAATGATGTGCACCGATAAATCATTTAGAATAAAAAATAATAAAAAACAAGATTTGTCAAATACGATTTCATAGTGACTTTAAGTGGCTCTTCCAAATATAAATGCTGTAACCGTGAACGAAGCCTTTCATCAAGTTATGCAGTAAAACAGCAATGGTTAGATGACAACACACACACAAAACACACACATTGTGACTGAGTTCTTCATTAATATTGTATATGGCTCCATCTGCCTGTTGTCGTTTTGTAGAAAACAAATGCCTGTGGCCTCCAGCAGCATCAACACACACACACACACACAAATGCATGTGATCACACATGTTGATTTGCCTGAGAACGACAGTCAGACAGATAGAGGAAGATTATATGTCTGTAAATAACACACAAAACAAACTGTCACACTGCATGATGGGTATTTGTGCAGGATGTGTCTGTGAATTAAGGTACTGTCTCTTTAAGAGCAGAAAATGTGATGGTGCAGTTCACATGAGTTTTACAGTATCTGTGTGTGTCTGTGTGTGTGTTGCTGTTTGTCGCATCAGAGGAACAAACCGCACAGATGGCAACACACACAGTCCCAGCAGAGAGCAACACACACACACACACACACACACACACACACACCTCCTGTCACATTATCTCTGTTTGGGTCGACATGCACATTCACAAATGCTGCTAGATAGAGAACACCAATAAACACACACACACACTTCAACAGCGTGATGACTGTGTGACGATGGACATCTCATCATGAGTTTAAACAGCAGCGCTCAGACGTGTGCAGGTCACATGACCATCACGTGTTCCTGATGATGGCCTTGAACATGTAAGAACAACCTGCGGCTGAAGTACAGGGACAGGTGGAACTCGTTTCACAACATCAGCGTGAGATCTGACTGATGCTGGAGCTGCACGATTTGGGGAAAACAATCGAATTGCATTTTTTCAGATAAAAATTGTGGTTGCAATTTAAAATGCACTTTTAAAAAATCCAGGTTTGCTTGATTTAGTCCATGATAATGAAGACAAGATGAAAATCTGAACATCCTACATGAGATTAATCAGTGATCTGATATGACTAAAGCTGAAGACATAAACATTATGATCCTCAACATTAAAGCAAGACACTCACACACTTCTTTTCCATATTTCAGCTCTGCTAGATTTTAATTGAACATCGTTTACTATGATTATCGCTGACTCTGTCAGTTGCTGATAAATTGTTTGCACATGGATGCTGTAACAACACAAGAACGCAATCCATAACTGCAACAAACAAACACTGCACTGAAGAAACATACAGACTACTGCAGAAACACAGACTGAAGGACCTGTTACCTGTCTAACACACACACACACACACACACACACAGAGAGAGAGAGAGACAGAGAGAGAGACAGACAGACAGACACAGAGCTGGCAGACGAGGTTAAACTGCATTGCAGATAGTTTAATGGGTGTGTCTCTGTCTGATGGACACTAAGAGGACAAACACACAGACACACACAAACACAAACACACTGACAAACACACACATACACAGACACACACACACACACACACACACTCACAAACTCTCACACACACTCTCTCTCTCTCTCTCACACACACATACACACACACACACACTCACAAACACACACACCATTTCAAAAGTTTGGGTCCAATACTTGTTTTTAAAGAACTTAATACTTTTATTAATTAAGGACACATTAAATTGATCAAAATTGACAGTAAAGGCATTTATAATGTTATAAAAGATTTTATTTCAAACAAAGGCTGTTCTTTTGAACTTTCTATTCATCAAAGAATTCACAGGAATAAATTACATTTCACAATATATTCACACACAAAACTGTTCATTTAAATAGTAATAACATTTCACTGTTTTTACTGTATTTTAGATCAAATAAATGCAGTCTTGGTGAGCAGAAGAGACTTCTTTCAACAACTTCTTACCGACCCCAAACTTTTGAACACTATTGGTGAGTCAGTCAGCTATCAAACAGTTTGTGAACTATCACGTGTTCGTCTGATGAGCGTCAGATGAGCAGTAGAGCTAATTCTGCTGTAATCCATGTAACAGATCAAATCCAGATTATCTGAACCTGATGTAATCCCTCACAGACGCTCACAGAGATAATAAACACTCATATGAACGTCCTGTGATGATCACACACACACACACTTATAAATGTGGTTTATGGGGACTCTCCATAGGCGTAATGTATACAAACTGTATATTCTATCCCCTTAAACTCACGGTTATGGTAAGGGGTGGGTCATTTCCCAAACACTTGAAGCGCTTGACCAATCACAACACACTGCTCCAGCCGACCAATCAGAGCACATTGTGCTTTTCAGAAGGAGGGGCTTCATAGAGACAGGAACTAAACAGAGCGTTACTGACAGACTGGGAAGAGAGGAGCTGCAACAATGGAGAATATGAGGAAAATAATCAACATTCAAGCATGAAAACCTGTTCTAGTAGAGCACAAGACTTTATAAAAGGGCATAATATGGTCTCTTTAAATGTGCACACTCCAACTTCATGACATACAGTGAGGACGGTACCTAAAAACATCTCTGGAACAGCTGTAGATGTTGATGACAGACGGGTCAGACGGCGCTCGAGGCCTGCGGTCACATTACTAAATGTTCATTAAACCTTTCTGCTCATCAGAGGCTGTAAACACTTACTGCATGATCCCTTCAGATGCTGTCTATGTAGTGCTCAGTCAGTCTCTCATTAGCTGATGATACATTAATATTGATCACTGATCATCATCGTACTGAGGAGTGCTGAGTCACCGTGAGACGGGGCGAGACAGCAGGTACGACACAGCTGGAACGCACATCAGCGGATTAAAGTTCCAGCTTAAGTCCTTTGATTTGTTCACTCACGTCATGATAAACGTATAAATATAGCTGCGAGCAGCAATTATCGGGGTTCAAGCGCTTTAAGGCCTTTAAGCACATGCGTAAAAAGGTATTATGTTTTAATTAGCAAGCCTGTAACCATCTCGATCATAGATGGAAAAGACCATTTACAGCCAATACAGGCAATTTAACATAGGAAATATATTGTTTATAAAGCTTTTTAACAGTTATTGAGGTTGAGCCAAAAACCTAGGACTAGTTTGCCAAAGTTGTTTTTTAAATAATCTCCTAAATTTAATGAACAATTCGATGGACAGCGGCGGTCCTAGCGGCAAAGTTGTCGGGAATGAGAAGTTCTACCATGTGGTACGAATGTCGTGGGCATGTGCAAAAAATCGTGCGATACACGATCCATTACGCACGTGAAAAACACGAAGGTACCCCCCGGTGGCCAATTTCTTTCGAATTTCTCACAGGCCTCTAGAGCCGTGAGTCAAACAGGCCCAGCGAGTTTCATTCCGATCGGCCTCTGTTAACCTAGTCTGATAGCTGTTCAAACTTCATTGGCTGATGGCGGACATGTTTTGTGAGATACGTCAACATCCTCATAGACATTCATGGCACCTCAGACAAAGACACTGCATGCCAATTTTAAAGTGAATTGGATTAATGGTGAAGTAGTTATAGCCATTTTCATGTTTTTTTTCCTGTTATAGGACCACCAAGTGGCCAGTCGCTGCGTCCTTTTTAACGTGTCTACAGAATGATCTCTTACATAGTTGTGCCAAATTTGGTGAAAATATCTCATTCCGTTCATGAGTTATAGCCATTTTAGTAAAAGTGGCTCCACCCATTTCAAACGTTTTGGCGGCCCTTAGAGACCGTGAATCGAAAAGTAGGTTTTTCAAAAAATACCCGAAAATTTCGCCAGAACGACGAGTGAATAATGTTATAGCATTAAGACATTAATTTCTCTAGTGAAGTAACATGCTGTGGACTCTAAATGACTTGCCTGAGGTAAATGTAATGCTACGTGAGATATTATTCTCAAGCTGTTTTATTGATGTCTTTCGGCGGTTGAAACACTGGTTGAGAGATTACATGTAAACATATCTATGCATAGATCATCTGTTCTTCTTCTGTGCTTTTTCCTGATGTGGCGGTTAGCAAACAGCATTGCATTACCGTGTGCGCCCCCTTCTGGATTGGAGTGTGGATCGCCTGTGACTGACTGTATTTGTCATCTGACTGTATGCACTGAACCGTGACAAATACATGTACCGTTACATCCCTAGTATATATTTCTACGTTAAGTGGATTTTTTGAATAAGGTGTTTAAAATGCAACAGATTTCCCATTAAAACAGGCTTATTCCCAGACCGGGAATCAGAGTATTGTCTTAAAGTGTTGTAAAGACACACTAGAATTAGTCCAAACACTGGGAATCAATGAGCTCTACAGGAACAAATCACACTCAAATATGTCATCAGGAACTTTCTGCGAGTGCAACGAAATGATCATTTAACGCACAAAAGCGTGTAAACATCTGTGGGAACCCTGTTCAGTAAAACCGCGGTACTTCCTGACTCTGAGAGAGAGTGAACTCAGCAGCGGTCGAGCATCACCTGACGCTTGTTGAGTATTTCTGGACTGAAGTGCTTGAATCTCCACATGTAGGAGTGAGAGCGGAGTACTACAGTATTACACAACACGCTTGTGCTTGTCCTGTCATGATGGAAGGTGAGAGTGTTTTCACACAGAGAAAGAGAACGAGTGAGGAACAATGGCTTTTCTCTAAGCTCATCACATGCATTATTGTCTCGTTGAGTCTGCTCATAATCACATCAGCTCTGATCATCTCAGTATGTCTCATAATCATTGAGAGTTTAATGCACAGATTCAGAAGTCAAACGAGCAGATCATTCTCTGACATCCAAACCATCAGGATTATGTCATCAAATCCATGAGCACATTAACATCTGACTGATAATTAGGACATTTTCTCCCAGTCATCTTTACCTGAATATCAGCACTGGGATCATAGCAGAGCTCATTTACATACAGATGAAAAGATAAATTTTGATGATGCAAGAAACCTGGACTAAATATTATAAGTGGACTTGTATGTTCTAGTAGCACAAATAAACTAAATCTCAACTCCAGGTCATGTCAGACAGTTAACGTGAAGCTTCAGGAAGAAAGCAGAAGCTCTCGCAGTAGATCAGTGATTGAGTCACTTCAGACATGTGATTCCTCTCAGCAGAGGAGAGCATGAACTTCTGTGGGTGGACAACGTTCAACTGCATCCACACACATCCAAACAGAGCTGCTTTCTCTGGAAACACAGTTTCATAAAACACAAAGAAATCGAATGAAATCTTCAACTCACATCATGGTTAAATGGGTCTCTTTTTTTTCCACTGATTTATTCCCAGAGGTTCCCAAAACAATTCCAGATTCCACTTCTAATATCAAGAGGCTTAAAAGTCCGGTCACACCAAGAACAATAACTATAGTGATAACCATAACAATAACTAGTATAATGATAACTATAGTGACTATACCAGGCATCCTCAAAGAGCGGACCGCGGTCCGGTTCCGGCCCCTGGCTTGGCTCCACCCGGACTGTGAGACATAATCACAACAGTAGCACTATTTTACCATTTCTGCAGTTTAAAGTGAAGCGCACATCAAAAAATGGAGCAGTTCAGACCACAAGTGCTCAGGGTTGATTATAGTAATGATACTTTGGTGCTATATTCTCTAATTTTTATCTGGAGCCAAACGCACTTCATTCAAGCCCTTTCCGTTCTGTGCACGTTGCTTCTCTCTCCCGCTAAAGACGCTAAAGCGCCACATTAAAGGGGACCTATTATGCCCCTTTTCACAAGATGTAATATAAGTCTCTGGTGTCCCCAGAATGTGTCTGTGAAGTTTCAGCTCAAAATACCCCACAGATCATTTATTATAGCTTGTCAAATTTGCCCCTATTTGGGTGTGAGCAAAAACACGCCGTTTTTGTGTGTGTCCCTTTAAATGCAAATGAGCTGCTGCTCCCGGCCCACTTTCCAGAAGAGGGCGGAGCTTTAACAGCTCGCGCTTCGGTTGCTCAACAACAACAAAGCTGGAGAATCTCACGCAGCCAAAATGAGGATTGTCAGTAACGGTGTTCAGCCTTACATTGTTCAAACCGGAGTCGACACTGATGGAGAGAATCTCTCAACCAGTGTAGAATGAAACTGGACGTTTCTGAATGGTTAGTGGATAAATTTATGTTCTGTTGTTTTGTTCTGTTTATTATAAGTGTCTTTTGTCGCTTTAAATGCTCGAGCTCTTTAAAGCAGGATGGATTCTGATTTTTATCATTCATTAGCTAGAAAAAAATCGCTCTGAAAATTATTCTAATTATACAGTTTTTCTGTTCCATTATCATTATTGTTGTGGTGTGGACTCTGCTATTCACTCAGAGCTATTAGAGTGATTATTAATACTTTATTAAGAACAATAACAGTTATAGTTATTGTTCTTAAACAGGCCTTAATCTCGTTTATGACCATTGTCCGAACCTTAGCTTAAGGAATCTGTACTGAGGTCCGACACACAACAGGATGTGTAGAGATGACCGTGTGTGTGTGTGTGTGTGTGTTGAAGGCCTCAGAAGCTCTAGTTCAGTTGTAGGTTCACTATAAATAGTGTCCGTCTGCAGCGGTGCAGTATGAAGTCACGCCGTACCTCATTACTCAAGGCGTCCGCTGGCTTTATGTAGGCTGCTGTGACGTTTAGGGGTCAAATTCTGAAGAACATCCACAAAGTTCTGCTTCTTTCCACAAGAACTCAAGAACAGAGAAGAGCAAGTGAAACCAGGTCAGATCTCACACACACATACATATTCTTTATCTCCTGTTAAAGCTGCTGCCGCATTAGCAGTTGATGCTCGGATGGTCTGAAATAATTCATCCTGAAATCCAGGAGCGACAGGGAATGTTCACAGAGACCAATTACTAGTCAAGTTGAGCTGCTGCTCTAATCCGGTTTGACTCCCGTAATCCGCTTTTAATGTGAAGACAGTAAAATCACTGACACACACAGAACAAAAGTCCTGAAAGATAAAACTAAACCTGTGAAGATGGACAGACTGGACTAATCTGACACAGACTGAGGCATTTCTAATCACACACATGCACCTCAGTACAAACCTCAACAACACACACGATCTGAGGAATCATTCAGTATGAGTACTAACATTAACGTTTTTGCTCACCAGCCACTGTGGCTAGTGGTTTTCCAAAGTTAATAGCCACTCAGCATTTTCACTGGCCACAATTTTGACATTAATACAAGGGGAAAAACTGCCATATAGATATTTTTAATATTTCATAATTTGGCAGCAGGTATATTAGGCTGCTGTCACTTTAAGACCTGAAGCACGGATCCATTATACTGTTACACACGCGTTTTCTTTCTCAACTGTTTACATTCACTTAAAACATAACTGACTGTGTTTACATGAATACTTGTCAAGACCGGCATTTTGACATTATTTTGTGTGTATTTGACTGTTTAAAGGATTAGTTCACTTCAGAATTAAAATTTCTTGATAATTTACTCACCCCCATGTCATCCAAGATGTTTATGTCTTTCTTTCTTCAGTCGAAATTAAGGTTTTTGAGGAAAACATTCCAGGATTTTTCTCCATATAGTGGACTTCACTGGGGTTCAACGGGTTGAAATGTCAGTTTCAGTGCAGCTTCAAAGAGCTCTACACGATCCCAGACGAGGAATAAGGGTCTTATCTAGAGAAACCATCAGCCATTTTCTAAACAAAAATAAAAAATTATATACTTTTTAACCACAAATGCTCGTCTTGCACTGCTCTGTGATGCGCCACGCATTATGTAATCACATTGGAAAGGTCACGAGTGACGTAGGCAGAAGTACTGATTCAGTGTCTACAAAGCGAACGTACAAAGACTAAGTCAAACGGCCTTCACAAAAAAAGGTAAAACAACGATGCCGGATGATTTTGAAGCTGGAGGAGAAAATGAGATGGAGGTTTTCGCCCTACCGCGGTACTTCCGCCTACGTCACGCGTGACCTTTCCAACGTGATTACGTAATGCGCATCGCAGAGCAGTGCAAGATGAGCATTTGTGGTTAAAAAGTATATATTTTTTTATTTTTTTTAGAAAATGACCGATGGTTTCTCTAGATAAGACTCTTATTCCTCGTCTGGGATCGTGTAGAGCTCTTTGAAGCTGCACTGAAACTGACATTTCAACCCGTTGAACCCCAGTGAAGTCCACTATATGGAGAAAAATCCTGGAATGTTTTCCTCAAAATCCTTCATTTCTTTTGGACTGATGAAAGAAAGACGAACATCTTGGATGACATGGGGGTGAGTAAATTATCAGGACATTTGAATTCTGAAGTGAACTAATCCTGCAATAAGCAGCGAAAAAGAACTCAATTTAGTACCGAGAGGCGGCTTTATGTGGCGCACTTTGAGTTCCACGCCGAAATTCAAGCCCTGTTAACACCAACAATATTCATCCGGAGCAAATGAAACGAGACGGGTTTGTGTGTCGACTCGCAGACGGAGAGATGAGAGAGAAAGAAAGAGCAGCTGGTATCGTGTATCTGAGGAAAATGAGTATTAAAGCATTTCAGTATTGATGTACATCGAAAAATCGATATTTTTTAACAACACTACATTGCACTTTGTTTATTATCTCAGATGCCTATTTAAAAGACTACAATATAAAAATGTACATATCTTATATATAAATTCAACCCGCCAAAGTGGGTAGTAGGAGTGACTGCGTTACACGCCACTGCTGAAATCCACCTGCGTTTGACGGGGGTTAATGTACAGCCCTGAGTACTAGTACTAGTGATGAGGGACTAAACAAACAGAGGGCAGGAGTGCAGAGAATCTCCTCTGCTCGGTTCTTCTGGTGCACTAGAACACTCCCCACTGATCAATCAGATTACATAAGAACACTGCAGAGAGAGAGAGAGAGAGAGAGAGAGAGAGAGAGAGAGGCTACAGTAGTAGAATCACAAATGAAGAGAAAATATGAGATTGAGACTTAAAACATATTGAATGCCATGATGTTATATAACAAAATATTTCTAAGAAAATTAAAAAAAAATACACATGCACAAACATATGGTAGCATAAATATGAAGCAGCACAACTGTTTTCAACATTAATAATCAGAAATGTTTCTTGAGCAGCAAATCATCATATTACAATGATTTCTGAAGGATCATGTGACACTGAAAACTAGAGTAATGATGCTGAAAATTCAGCTTTGATCACACAAATATATTACACTTTACTATATATTCACATAGAAAACAGCTATTTTAAATTGTAATAATATTTCATATTTTTACTGTATTTTTGATCAAATAAATGCAGCCTTGGTGAGCAGAAACACTAACAAAAACACTAACAAATCTTAATTATTCCACACACACATACACCTCAGTACAAATCTTAATTATTCCAAACTTTTGTCCGAGTCTCGGACAGACGTCTCCATCTGCATACTAAGAGCTGATTAAACTGCCACCGATTTCGAGTGATGGAGCGTTTTACAAACGAGGCCACTAACAGTGTGACCGCTCATCATTATGTCTGAGCCGTGTGAATGATGATGGACAGAGTGTTTAACAAACAGCGCCGCGGGAAAGACAAACGGCAAACGGGCGCTCGTTAATAACCACCGGAGTCACTTTCATCAATATGTCCCACATCCACGTCCATCTGAACTACACGGATCTCATGACTTCACAACGTGGAAACGGTCATCAGATAAATTACAGAGCAGAAGACATTCACAAACATTATAAAATGATCATTTATTCTTTAATACTATAATTAAAGAGCTGGAAGATCATCACATCACATGCCACTCCAACAGCAGCTGTTCAGTGCCTGTTTTCAACTTCCTGTCCAAAAAGGTCAGCGTGAGCGGCGCTCTGAATATCAGCACATATCATCGGGTCATTCACAGTGGAAAGGTCACAGTCAAAGGACTGTTCACTTCAAAGATAAACACACACACAGACAGAGCGCTAGTGTAAACACACACACACACACAGTCCAGGTGAATAACAGTATATACAGAAGATAAAATGATTTCTGTGACTGAAGAACATTATAAAATTGTTTGAAACAATGAGAATTATTACAAACTAGATTATCATGCGTTCACTACATTAAAATCTATATGTTACGCTGTGGAAGACGGATCTACCTGCTGATACGGGAGCCAAAATAAACCTGTCACTCACATGAGATCCACCAATAGCAAACCACAACCATCCAATCAATTCCCCACGGACAAAATCAAGCCCCGCCCTACATTTGTTCTTGTTTGAGAAGCGTTTCTTTCAGATATACGGCACAATAGGGAAGAAAAGACCAGCGCAACTTCCCTATTCTATGCCATTTTTTAGTATAGATGTTGTGAGTAGTGTATCATCCGGGTATTTAAATGCACTTCAACTACCCATATGATGCAGTTAATTAACCGAATAAACGAAGTAAACACTGGACACTTCATGAACTCAGTGGTCGCAGCTTTAAACACGTATCGGAAGGGAAGAGCTATCAGACTATGATGCTGCAGGACAAAATAACCTTATAAAACTCACACAATAGATGGAAGGGTACATACTGCATAGTGTATAAAACGTCATTTGCGACACAACTCGGATATTTGATACATATTTGCTAAAAAAAGAAAAAACAACTGTTGAAACTGACGAAAAACTGCTGTTTTGTTCAGAATAAATGTAACACTTCAGATCTACTACTCTACAAATGAAACAGATCCTCACTACAATGTAACACTTCAGATCTACTACACTACAAATGTAACAGATCCTCACTACAGTGTAACACTTCAGATACACTATACTACAAATGAAACAGATCCTCACTACAATGTAACACTTCAGATCCACTACACTACAAATGAAACAGATCCTCACTACAGTGTAACACTTCAGATACACTATACTACAAATGAAACAGATCCTCACTACAATGTAACACTTCAGATCCACTACACTACAAATGAAACAGATCCTCACTACAATGTAACACTTCAGATCCACTACACTACAAATGTAACAGATCCTCACTACAATGTAACACTTCAGATCCACTACACTACAAATGTAACAGATCCTCACTACAATGTAACACTTCAGATCCACTACACTACAAATGTACAGATCCTCACTACAATGTAACACTTCAGATCCACTACACTACAAATGTAACAGATCCTCACTACAATGTAACACTTCAGATCCACTGCACTACAAATGTAACAGATCCTCACTACAATGTAACACTTCAGATCCACTACACTACAAATGTACAGATCCTCACTACAATGTAACACTTCAGATCCACTACACTACAAATGAAACAGATCCTCACTACAATGTAACACTTCAGATCCACTACACTACAAATGAAACAGATCCTCACTACAATGTAACACTTCAGATCCACTGCACTACAAATGTAACAGATCCTCACTACAATGTAACACTTCAGATCCACTACACTACAAATGAAACAGATCCTCACTACAATCAAACACTTCAGATCCACTACACTACAAATGAAACAGATCCTCACTACAATGTAACACTTCAGATCCACTACACTACAAATGAAACAGATCCTCACTACAATGTAACACTTCAGATCCACTGCACTACAAATGTAACAGATCCTCACTACAATGTAACACTTCAGATCCACTACACTACAAATGAAACAGATCCTCACTACAATCAAACACTTCAGATCCACTACACTACAAATGTAACAGATCCTCACTACAATGTAACACTTCAGATCCACTACACTACAAATGAAACAGATCCTCACTACAATGTAACACTTCAGATCCACTACACTACAAATGTAACAGATCCTCACTACAATGTAACACTTCAGATCCACTACACTACAAATGTAACAGATCCTCACTACAATGTAACACTTCAGATCCACTACACTACAAATGTAACAGATCCTCACTACAATGTAACACTTCAGATCCACTACACTACAAATGTAACAGATCCTCACTACAATGTAACACTTCAGATCCACTACACTACAAATGTAACAGATCCTCACTACAATGTAACACTTCAGATCCACTACACTACAAATGTAACAGATCCTCACTACAATGTAACACTTCAGATCCACTACACTACAAATGTACAGATCCTCACTACAATGTAACACTTCAGACACACTACAAATGAAACAGATCCTCACTACAATGTAACACTTCAGATCCACTACACTACAAATGTAACAGATCCTCACTACAATGTAACACTTCAGATCCACTACACTACAAATGAAACAGATCCTCACTACAATGTAACACTTCAGATCCACTACACTACAAATGTAACAGATCCTCACTACAATGTAACACTTCAGATCCACTACACTACAAATGAAACAGATCCTCACTACAATGTAACACTTCAGATCCACTACACTACAAATGAAACAGATCCTCACTACAATGTAACACTTCAGATCCACTACACTACAAATGAAACAGATCCTCACTACAATGTAACACTTCAGATCCACTGCACTACAAATGTAACAGATCCTCACTACAATGTAACACTTCAGATCCACTACACTACAAATGAAACAGATCCTCACTACAATCAAACACTTCAGATCCACTACACTACAAATGTAACAGATCCTCACTACAATGTAACACTTCAGATCCACTACACTACAAATGTAACAGATCCTCACTACAATGTAACACTTCAGATCCACTACACTACAAATGTAACAGATCCTCACTACAATGTAACACTTCAGATCCACTACACTACAAATGTAACAGATCCTCACTACAGTGTAACACTTCAGATCCACTGCACTACAAATGTAACAGATCCTCACTACAATGTAACACTTCAGATCCACTGCACTACAAATGTAACAGATCCTCACTACAATGTAACACTTCAGATCCACTACACTACAAATGTAACAGATCCTCACTACAGTGTAACACTTCAGATCCACTGCACTACAAATGTAACAGATCCTCACTACAATGTAACACTTCAGATCCACTACACTACAAATGTAACAGATCCTCACTACAGTGTAACACTTCAGATCCACTGCACTACAAATGTAACAGATCCTCACTACAATGTAACACTTCAGATCCACTGCACTACAAATGTACAGATCCTCACTACAATGTAACACTTCAGATCCACTACACTACAAATGAAACAGATCCTCACTACAATGTAACACTTCAGATCCACTACACTACAAATGTAACAGATCCTCACTACAATGTAACACTTCAGATCCACTGCACTACAAATGAAACAGATCCTCACTACAATGTAACACTTCAGATCCACTACACTACAAATGAAACAGATCCTCACTACAATGTAACACTTCAGATCCACTACACTACAAATGTAACAGATCCTCACTACAATGTAACACTTCAGATCCACTGCACTACAAATGTAACAGATCCTCACTACAATGTAACACTTCAGATCCACTACACTACAAATGTAACAGATCCTCACTACAATGTAACACTTCAGATCCACTACACTACAAATGTAACAGATCCTCACTACAATGTAACACTTCAGATCCACTGCACTACAAATGTAACAGATCCTCACTACAATGTAACACTTCAGATCCACTACACTACAAATGTAACAGATCCTCACTACAATGTAACACTTCAGATCCACTACACTACAAATGTAACAGATCCTCACTACAATGTAACACTTCAGATCCACTACACTACAAATGAAACAGATCCTCACTACAATGTAACACTTCAGATCCACTACACTACAAATGTAACAGATCCTCACTACAATGTAACACTTCAGATCCACTGCACTACAAATGAAACAGATCCTCACTACAATGTAACACTTCAGATCCACTACACTACAAATGAAACAGATCCTCACTACAATGTAACACTTCAGATCCACTACACTACAAATGTAACAGATCCTCACTACAATGTAACACTTCAGATCCACTACACTACAAATGTACAGATCCTCACTACAATGTAACACTTCAGATACACTACACTACAAATGTAACAGATCCTCACTACAATGTAACACTTCAGATACACTACACTACAAATGAAACAGATCCTCACTACACCTGCTTGAGAATTCGAACCAACAGACAAACTAGTTACTACAATGACGCACTAACAGCTGATCTGAGGAAGAGAAACACACGCTACGGTCCAGCTGTTTAACAGAGGCACATTATCCAGTCCACTAGTTTACAGTAAACTCCTGACTGCACACACTTACATCTGATGCTTCATGTGTGTGATCACTTGTGCTGGAAACAGAGAATGATGGGAAATGAACCGAATATACGGTCAAACTCATTAAAACTTCATCATGATCAACATCAATCAGCTTCTGTCATGATTCTTTAATTGACACCGTCACTCAGAAAATCACACTGATGATCTTTTGTAAGTTTTTTTTATTTTTGATGATTGTTTTTATTTATTTCAAATAAAATATTTAATCTTTTCAGTGTTTTATTTTTTATTTTAATTTTTTTTATTAATTTTATTAATTTGAAAAAAATATGTAATTTTTAGTGTTTTAATATGATTTTTCATTTTAAATGTTTTTTATTTTATTTATTTAAAAAAAATTACATTTTTAATAACTGTTTTATTTTAATTTGTATTTATTATTTATTTTATATATTTTATTTGTAATAATGTATTTATGTTAATATAATTCACTTTAAATAAAATATTTATGTAAGTATTATTTTGGTTGTTTTCTAATTATTTATTTATTTATTTTAATTTGTCATTTTTATGATTTAATGAATTATTAGCTTTTCATCCACTGATAAACCAGTTTGGGAAACACACACACTCACACACACACTCTCTCTCTCTCTCTCTCTCACACACACTCACTCTCTCACAACAGCACTACATCACAGTGACACCTAAGTGAGAAACTCTTCCTTTCTCTCTCTCTGTGTCTCGCTCTCTTAATTACACAGTAAATCAGACAAACCTGCAGTGACTCTATTAAAACACACACACACACACACACACACACACAGGTCTCACAGCTCGAGACATCATCACTAGGACGAGTCCCTCCACTCATTAGTGTTCACTACATAGACACCTTCCGGACCTTGTTCACAGGGTTTAATGTTCTGTCGTCTCACTGCTGCTCTGAATCTCAGTCATGTGATCACCTGCACTGACCCTACAGCCCAATCACAGCTGAGATGATGTCATGACGTCACAGGTGACCAAAATCACAAGCATCAGCACTAACCAGCAGACTCATCATGTGATCCCTGCGGAGCGACCCTGAATTATCACCATATTCATTCATTTACATGGAACTTCAGATAAGTTATTACGGTATTACTGTGGTACGTGTTAGTGATGTGAATTACAGATGCTTTCTGACCAACAACACTGGCCAGAGGAATCTGCATATGCTAAATAGATATGGGTAGATTTACATATATGCTAATTAGATCGCTCTTATAGTGGTCGCTTTACATATACGCTATTTTGATCTGGTCAATTTACATAATCAAAGATAGTGCTTAAAAAATCAGACAATCAATAAACAAGCAAAAATGAGTTCCGTATCACTGTAGAGTTCATTATAGAGTTCACTATAGAACGCACTAGCAGCTCCTGGATAGAAACACTCATTACCAAAAGTCATTTTTATCACAGTAACGATACATATCACGATATAGTAATCCGGTCAGTAAATCTGCTTTGAAGTGTCACGACTGACTTGACATGAAAAACAATATTGAAATGCATCCAAAGATGCTGCTGGCTGCTATTGGCTGAAGCCGCTGGGCAGGCGTCCAATCAGAGCGGCTCAACTCCACGTGGCCGCAGCCGGTGAGGTCGTCTGTCCGTGACACGTCTGTTTGTTTTCAGGTCACACAGAAACTCTGAGCTCGACGGGAGAAGAGAGAGAGACAGACAGCTCCGCACTCCTCTGCTCATTTATCTTCCCTCTCGATTATGTAACGGGAGAATCTTATCAAATATTAATGTTGTGTGGAGAGAGAGACAGGAGAGAGAAACGAGGCGGTTTGACGCTCTTGCTGCTGTTACAAAATCTCTTTCCCAGGTTACACTGCAAGACTCCAGTCTGTAAGATTACATCACAGCAGACAGAGACATCTCATGCAAACATGTGCCTCAAAAGAGAGAAAACTACATACTGCTGAAAGAAAATGTTTTAGGACCATTTGGAATTTCTGTATTAAACATGTTCCCGTTACATCCTCATTAATACAGTCAATCTGAATGCGTTACATTTGAGTTAAAGGGATAGTTCACACAAAAATGAAAACTATCCCATGATTTACTCACCCTCAAACCATCCTAGGTGTATATGATGACTATCTTCTTTCAGACGAACACAATCAGAGTTATATTAAAAAAATATCCTGGCTCTTCCAAGCTTTATAATGGGAGTGAATGGGGGGGGTGAGATTTTGAATCCCAAAAAAGTGCATCCATCCATCATAAAAGTAATCCATACAACTCCAGAGGGTTAATAAAGACCTTCTGAAGTGAAGCATTGGGTTTTTGTAAGAAAAATATCCATATTTATAACTTTATAAACTATAATCACTGGCTTCCAGTAACGGCTGTACGCAAGTCTGTTTCCGGTGACCTCTGACCTGACGCATGACGTAATGATGTAGAAGTCTAAAACGAGAATTTTTAAAGAGAAATGTCAGAGGTTGTCGATATAAGTGAAGAGGAGCTTGAGTTTGTTGCCCAGCCCTATTTTCGTCTAAGTTTACGCTACTCCTACATACGTCATGCGTTGGGTCAGAGGTCAGTCTTCCACCGGAACTCGACTCGCGTACAGCCGTTACCGGAAGCCAGTGATTGTAGTTTATAAAGTTATAAATATGGATATTTTTTCTTACAAAAACCCATCACTTCGTTTCAGAAGACCTTTATTAACCCTCTGGAGTCGTATGGATTACTTTTATGATGGATGGATGCGCTTTTTTGGGATTCCAAATCTCGCCCCCCATTTACTCCCATTATAAAGCGTGGAAGAGCCCGGATATTTTTTTAATATAACTCCGATTGTGTTTTTCAGAAAGATAGTCATATACACCTAGGATGGCTTGAGAGTGAGTAAATTATGGGATAATTTTCATTTTTGGGTGATCTATCCCTTTAATTTTTGCATCAAAGCAAATATTTATGAACTGTTTAACAAATAATTCATGCGGAAATGTGATTGATTTTTTAATTTAAAAAATGCAATACACAACAAAAACTACAATATATGTTTACAGATAGATAGATAGATGAAAAATAAAGATAAAATAATATATATATATATACACACACACACACACACTATCATTAAAAAGTTGTTTTTAAGAAATTAATACTTTTATTAATCACGGACGCATTAAATTGATCAAAAGTGACAGTAAAGACATTTATAATATTACAAAAGATTCTATTTCAAATAAATGCTGTTCTTTTGAACTTTCTATTCATCAAAGAATCCTGAAAAATAAAATGTGTCACAGTTTCCACAAAAATATGAAGCTGTTTTCAACATTGATAATAATCATAAATATTTCTTGAGCATCAAATCATCATGTTAGAATGATTTCTGAAGGATCATGTGACACTGAAGACTGGAGTAATGATGCTGAAAATTCAGCTTTGATCACAGGAATATATTACAGTTTAAAATATATTCACATAGAAAACAGCTATTTTACATTGGAATAATATTTCACAATTTTTACTGTATTTTTGATCAAATAAATGCAGCTTTGGTGAGCAGAAGAGATTAAAACAATGTTCAAAAACATCGAAAAATCTTACCAACCCCAAAGTTTTGAATGGTAGTGTGTGTATGTATGTGTGTATATATATATATATATATATATATATATATATATATAATATGTCACAAAGCAAAAAAAACTTAATGATACTAAACCAGGTTTCATTTCTTTGTTCATTAATTCTTTCTTTTGATTTTGAGATATTGAGGTGAATATGAGCCAGACAGGCTTCCTGAGATTCGCTTCTCCTCAGATGCAGTTACTGATGCACCTTCATCATCATCATCATCATCATCTGCACCACATGCCGTTACAGCGGTCCGAGTGCGTGGAGCCCCGTGTGACCTGCGCTGCATTGAGCTGTTGAAGGCGGCGGAGGAATCAATGCCATTTTCAACATGTAATGCTCGGTAATGATTTTCTGCTGGTGTGTTTACTGAAGGCGATGAACACACTTCTGTCTGTCTCTGTGGGGCTGGAACAACAACTAACAGATCGAATCTGGCCACAAAACTGATGCAAGAGGTTCTAGGCGAACAGAACCAAAGTCTGACGCTGCACAACATCTGCACTGACGACACTCAGGAATGCAAAGAAGCCACAGGCGATATTATTACTGATGCATTCATATCAAACCAACACAATAACAATGACTAAGACAGACTTGATCAGTGCAGATGTTTTCAATGACAGATTCCTAAACTTCACATTGGTTACATCCTGAAATAATGTGACACACAAGCACCTACTCAGCATCTACAATCAATACAATCCGCATCCAATCAATCATTCACTCAGTGTTATTGTGCATCTAAGGTCCTGTATTTGCTGTATCATCTGAGCTTCGGTGTGACTGTTAATGCACCACATTTCCCACACTGATCAATAAAGATCTATTGATACGCACTGTACTGAATTAATCCATCATCGTTTGAATAATCTGCAGTATTTATGCCGCATGACATCACAGTAAACAGAGTGTGTGTCTGCAGTGGAGCTGAACACTGACTTCATCAGGACTGCAGCTGACATACGCACTGCATAAGCGCTCATAAGGCGCGCGCTGTTTCCTCACACCCACGTTCAACAGATCCGGACGGATGCCGGTGACTCCCGCAGCATCAGCACCACTGCGGCGCGCGCGCGCGCACCCACACCCACACACACACTCACATACACACAAACACACGAGCCCAGCGCGTGTACTCACGGTCCGTAAGAACTGGATCTCATCTTCGGCTTCGCCGTCCGTCATGGTTCGGCGCGGGTTCGGAGCCTCTCGCTGGACAGATGAAGCTCTCAGGCGGCGACGGCGGCGGCTCTGATGCGGGTGTAACGGGTGTCTCCTGCCGCGCTCTCATTGGGCAGCTGACATACTCAGAGGGCGGGGTTATGCAGATGAGCGTGCGGCAGCAGCAGGGCGCCCTCTGCTGATGAACACCGGACACCGCGCACAAGACCCTGTGAATTCAAAACATTTTGAGGTAGGAATGTACACTAATAATATGTCCATGAATATTAAACGATAGAACTGAGTTCATCCCTATGGAAGCTTATTTCTGCCACATAAGGAAAACAAAATCAAGCTTTGGAAAATCTTAATTATGACCCAAGTCATAATTATGACATAAAAAGTCGAAATTATGATAAAAATTATGACATACCAAGTCATACTTATGACAAAAGGTCGAAATTATGACACACTAAGACATTTTTTCACATTTTTTAATGTCATAATTATTACATAATTAAATTATAACATAAAAATTATGACATACCAAGTCATAATTATGACAAAAGGTCGAAATTATGACACACAAAGACATCACTTGGAATTTTTTAATGTCATAATTATTACATAATTAAATTATGACATAAAAATTATGACATACCAAGTCATACTTATGACAAAAGGTCGAAATTATGACACACTAAGACATTTTTTCACATTTTTTAATGTCATAATTATTACATAAATTATAACATAAAAATTATGACATACCAAGTCATAATTATGACAAAAGGTCGAAATTATGACACACAAAGACATCACTTGGAATTTTTTAATGTGATAATTATTACATAATTAAATTATGACATAAAAATTATGACATACCAAGTCATACTTATGACAAAAGGTCGAAATTATGACACACTAAGAGATATTTTCACATTTTTTTAATGTCATAATTATTACATAATTAAATTATAACATAAAAATTATGACATACCAAGTCATAATTATGACAGAAGGTCGAAATTATGACACACAAAGACATCACTTGGAATTTTTTAATGTCATAATTAAATTATGACATAAAAATTATGACATACCAGGTCATAATTATGACAAAAGGTCGAAATTATGACACACAAAGACATCACTTGGAATATTTTAATGTCATAATTATTACATATTTAAATTATGACATTAAAATTATGACATACCAAGTCATAATTATGACAAAAGGTCGAAATTGACATACCGAGTCATAACTGACATAACGGTCAGTTATGACGTACTACATAATTACGAGCTAAAAAGGCGAAATTATGACACACTAAGTCATAATTATGGCTAAGTCATAATTATGAGATTTAAAAAATCTAGAAAAACTATTAATAAGCCAATATTATGATAAGAAAGGCCAACATTTTTGTCAGAATTTCGACTTTTTGTCAAGTTTATATCGAGTAACTCACATTTCAGACAGAAGTTTGCCGGTCTTGAGTAGATCTACAAGAAAATCTATACAAAAACACAACAACAACGACTGTAAGCATTTAGAAGAATATTTTTTGAGCGCAAACTACGGTTCTTCAGCTGACAAAGCCAATAACCATAAAAATTGAAGACTAAAATTAATAATTTAAAAATACCACACTTAAACTTCTGAAAAAATGTTTAGCTGCACGTGACCATTAACCGACATCGGAGAACCGCGAACATCTGAATGTGTTCTGAGAAATTATTGAAATATTAACTTAAAATCTCAATAAAATAATTTAGGTCAAATGAATCACTGTAATTAACACAATTAATGCTTGTATGGAATATAAACTGACACTCATGTTGTCTAGAGCTGTCAAACGATTAATCGCGATTAATCGCTTTCAAAATAAAAGTTTGTTTACATAATATATGTGTGTGTACTGTGTATATTTATTATGTATAAATACACACGCATGTATATATTTAACAAAAATATATTGTATAAATGTAAATGTTTCTTAAATAAATACATGCATGTGTGTGTATTTATATATACATAATAAATATACAGAGTACACACACATATATAATGTAAACAAACTTTTATTTTGGACGCGATTAATCGTTTGACATTTTAGTCCTGAAAGGTAATCTTTTTAGGGGGCTGATAACAAATGTGATATTATAATACATTATTATAAATCCTACAGGTTTTGAGTTTTAAAAAAAATTAGTGCATTTATTGTGTTGATGTATTGTGAAACACTTGTTATTGAGATGAGATACAGGTTTGCTGGTATGGTCAACAGTGTGACTATAGATGTAATTACAGAAATTAATTACAGCTGTAATTGCATGCAGGTGTTTTTTAAACACAAGTAGAACATAAATGATATACACTCAGTGCACTGTATCAAATGATTCATTTAAATGTCAGTACATGGTAGTTAAAGACAATAATATTAAGATAATATTATAAAGGACAGTGATGTGAGAGTAAAGCTATAATGTGAGAATGTGTCAGTATTTGATGTTTGTATTAAACTGATGATCTGAGATCATCTGACCCACATGACCAATCAATCTCCTTGATGTCAATATATTTACACATTCATAATAAAAGCACACACACACACACAGAGTTTTGATTTAGTGCAGATTTATATGAAAATATAGGACGCACATCTTTCAACCGTTGTTTCAACAGTTCTTCTCAGTTGTGAAATTAACAGTGAAAAAAATTAAAAAATAAAACAGCAGGACTGTGTAACACATTTGAATTGAAATGCCGATTCTTATGATCTTCATAATACTGTGTAATATTAATACTAAAACTGACTGTTTGCTCTTGTACCTCGCATTTAATCATGAAGTCAAACACAGAAAGTTATCACTGAATTTACTGAGCTTACAGTGTCTAAAAAACTGAGGTTTGATCCGTTTATATTATGACATCAGAATCTAAAAGCTCTGCTTGAGTCTCTAAATTAAGCTGGTATTTTTTTTTTTTTACCATTATTTTCTTTAAATCTAATACAGAGTTTCATAACAGAATCAAACCTATAAAACCCACAGGCCTAAAAATAAATTAAGTGCTCATCACTGTTCCATTAAAAACAGAAATGTCATTAAAAGTGGCGCTCTTGACTGTAGTGTAAAGACAAAAGAGTTTTTTGGACCCTTTGAGATAAAAATCCCCAATCTGGGCCATCAAAACAAAACGTATGAAGGTCCATCACAGCCGACGTCACGGAGAGAAAAGAGTTTTCCCTGCGGTGTCGTCTTGAACCGGTTTAGCGTCAGTCATTGTCGTAGCCCAGGATCGGACCCAACCACCGCTCCACCTCACACACCTCCATCTGCTTCCTGTGAGCGTAATCCTCCACCTGCCCGAGAGAGACAGAGAGAGAGATTAGATAAGTGCCCCTTTTTGCAAGACATTTTTTATTTTATGTTTTAGTTGTTTAAATTTAGCCCATGGCATCAATTCTCAGCGTGTGCCTGACAAATTGCTCTTATTAATTCTGTGAGTCCTCACAAGCCCCTCCCACTCTCTGTTTTGTCACTGCTGTGAAATTAAACCACTATTAAAACATCTCAATACTATGGAAGCTTGTTTCCGCCACTAAATAAAAAAAATAAAAAAGGTAATTCCGACTTTATAACTCACAATTCTGACTTTATAACTCACAAATGCGAGAAAAATAGTCAGAATTCTGAGATAAAAAGTCAATTACCTTTTTAATTTTTTATTTCATGGCAGAAACAATCTTCCATACAATACAGCCAGCCTAACTTAGGCAATCGCCCTCCATTAAATTTAACAACAAGCAAGCTAGTCTGGGTTTGAAGTAAAAAGGAATCGTGAAACGACGGAAATGCCCCCAAAATTAATAAAAATGCCCCCAAAATTCAAGATATGAATTGCCCTTGTATGAGTTCTTGTATTTTGTGTTTATAACATAATATAGTTAAGCAATATCTCATGAGCAAAAGTTCTATTTTCTCGAATATCAGCACAAATGATATTCATTTTATTTAAAAGTACAATAAAATAAACAATAAGTTGATTATATGAGCTGACAATTTGTAGACATGGCATCTATTTTGAATGTTTTCACTCTATTTTGCGAAAACAGTTTCAAACGAAGCAGAGAAGTTGCGTCTCTCAGCAACACGCAGCAGTGTTTCGTTATATTCACCGTTTTTGAACGAATCAGGTGAGTCAATGATTCAATGACCCATTCATAAAGTCAGTGGATAATTGCTTCTTTCATGAATGAATCAGCCGGTTTGAACGAATAATTCTATGATTTACTTATTACCACTTGCCGCCACCTACTGGCGGTTTTAGTTTCATGTAGTTTCATTTCATTTTCCCCAAAATTTCATATTTCTATATTCAAAATGTTATATTTAGTACATTAATCTCATAACATTATTTAGGCAATTATAATTGCAGTGTAAATGGATTTTGATAAATGGTAAGATGGATTTTTTTGATACTGATTTCACGTAACCGTCTATAGTGTATAGTGTTAAATAATTAAATTATGATCAACAATATGTAACTTTACTTTTTATAAATAATTATAGGAGGGGTGCCCTTTTTTCCCCAAAATGTCTGTGCACTGCTCTGCACTCAGAACTGAGATTGTGATGACTGACAGCGTGGTAACCATATGACGCTCTAGCGTCTCACATGTTTGGTACTTGCTATTTTTGAGGAGTATTACAGCGACCAAAGACTCAAAAATAAAGCTAACGCTTTCCTTAAAGCCTTCATATATAATGCATTCTAAAAGTATTTTTAATGCATTAATTATGCCTTGTAACACACCTTATAAAGCATTGTATGATCTCATGAATAAGTTATAATACATGATAACACTTTCATCTATTCATTGAACACACCTTTAGAAAGTTTAACGCACTAAAACACATGACAAACAACCAATTTCAGATGAAACAAGGAATCTGCAAATATTATAATGCATTTTAACTGTGGTTAAAATTATTTATGAGGAGATATAATGCATTATAACGTACATTATTAATACCTTTTAATGCATTATACATAACGGCTTTAAGTGTTACCAAAATAATTATAATTATTTAGATAATAAAAAAAATCATGGAATATCTCCTGCGAATCACACCATTCACATGAACCTGCTGCAACAAACTCATCAGATGTCTGTCATTCAACATCTGGTTAGTGGATCTGATGTTGACCGGGAGGTTCATACCTGCTCTTTAGTAATTTTACCCACAGCAAAATAACAGGATTTGGGGTTGGAGAAATAAAGGCCGGACACGGATGCAGCAGGAGTCATGGCCAGAGACTCGGTCAGAGCAATTCCTGCAGAAGAACATGAAGAGACACCATCAGATCCCATCATCATGCTCAGACACTTTTGGATTTTCATGTCTTTTTTCAAACTTCATAATCACAAAAACAAACACAGACTGATAATAATATGCAGAACAGACTGCAGATGATGTGTGAGTGAGCCGTCAGTACAGTCTAAAGGACCGACCAATCACACTTCAGGAAGCACACAGATAAGAGACAGAAGGCCAATGGGAACGCAGCATGCAGATGCAGCCGGTGGAACTGCGTGTATTTGTCTTATACCGGTTTTCTCCTGTATGCCTGCGAGTTTCCACATGGTGAATTTCTCGGTGTGGTCGGGTTGGCTGGGGTAACCTGCGGCCGGGCGGATGCCTTCATAGCGCAGGCGGTGCAGTTCCGACGCCGGCAGATCCTCCTCGCTGCTGTAACCCCACCAATCCCTGCGAACGCGAGCATGCAGCTCCTCCGCGAACGCCTGCAGAGAAACACACAACACACTCGAATGCTGCGAACGATTCTGGATAAACTGAGAATCATGATTTTTTTTGCTGTTGTTTAGAAGAGAGATCACGATTCTCCCACAATTCTGAACAGATAACTAAACAAAATAACGTCATTTACTAGAGATTCTGACCAAATGTTCATGCTACAGTCTATTTAAAAATATGTAATTAATTTGAAAAATAAAATGGTTTAAATTAATGATTCAATGACTCACTCATAAATACTCAATTGTTTCATTACTGGATGAGTCAGCGTTTTTGAACAGATCTGACAAACACATTTTTTAATGTCACCTGTCGCCACCTACTGGTGTAACGATGCGAACGATTCTGGATAAACTGAAAATCACGATTTTTCTCCCACAATTCTGAACAGACAACTAAAAATAACGTAATTTACTAGAGGTTCTGACAAAATGTTAATGCTACAGTCTATTTAAAAATATGTAATCAATTTGAATTGATTATTTTTTAAAAAAAAATGGTTTAAATGAAAGATTCAATGACCCACTCATAAACACTTAATTGTTTCATCACTGGATGAATCAGCGTTTTTGAAATGAATCTGTTGAATGACTGATTCAATGACTCATTCATAAATACTTTACTCAATAAATACATTACTGGATGAATCAGAGTTTTTGAACAAGTCTCTTGACTGAATGATACAATGACAAACATATTTTATAACAGTCACTTGTCGCCACCTACTGGTGTAACCATGCGAATGATTCTGGATAAACTGAGAATCGCGATTTTTCTCCCATGATTCTAAACAGACAACTAAACAACATAACGTCATTTACAAGAGGTTCTGATAAAATGTTAATGCTACAGAATATTTAAAAATATGTAATTAATTTGAATTGATTATTTAAAAAAAAAAAAATAGTTTAAATGAATGATTCAATGACATAAATACTCAATTGTTTCATTACTGGATGAATCAGCGTTTTTGAAACAAATCTGTTGAATGAATGATTCAATGACTCACTCATAAATACTTTACTGGATGAATCAGCGTTTTTGAACAAATCTCTTGAATGAATGATTAATGACAAACATTTTTTAACAGTCACTTGTCGCCACCTACTGGTGTAACCATGCAAACGATTCTGGATAAACTGAGAATCATGATTTTACTCCAGCAATTCTGAACAGACTAAACAAACTAAACAAAATAACGTCATTTACTAGAGGTTCTGATCAAATGTTCATGCTACAGTCCATTTAAAAATATGTAATTAATTTGAAAAAAAAAAAAAAAAAAAAATGGTTTGAATGAATGATTCAATGACTCACTCACTCACTCATAAATAATAGTTTCATTACTGGATGAATCAGCGTTTCTGAACAAATCTCTTGAATGAAAGATTCAATGACAAAAACATTTTTAACAGTCACTTGTTGTGATGTAATGATGTAATGACACAATCTTTATTTGAATCGTCAAGTTACTTTCCTTTGATCGCTACCATAGACATCTGTGTTTATATCCGAACTATAAACTTTTATCCCAGTACTTCTGTATTAATTTGAACTAGAAGCTAAAGTTTGTAAACAAACTTTTATGTTGGCTTGAGAAAGCCTGAATGGGCAGTCAAAAGAGCCAAAGCACGTCACATTGTATGTCACATTGGCTTTCTCAAGCCAACATAATTACTGTAAGACAGAAATAATGATACTGTGTGGTTGAAAAGACTGTTTATGAAGCTGTTTCATACCTAAACATGACAACGGCTCTCTCTGGATCAGATCTGAATGTTCGCTTTAATCATACTCGTCAAATCTTGATTTGGCTCTGTCTATTAAAGCTTTGATGAGTACACTGTCATTTAGAAATAAGTTCTTGGATTCAGCTGTTTTGTGAAACATATGGCAGACAATGAAGATGACGAGTTTTTGTGGCAATGTGCTAATTTTGGCCATTTTAATGCAGAGAAATATAGAACTTCAATATCATCATGAGGCTGCCCCATAATTTTTAATAAGGGTGTGTGTTGTGCACCTCAGCGAGTCGGTCTGCCAGCGCCTTGACCATGATGCTGCTGTAATCGTCACCCTGCTGCTCAAACGCCCGACTGAGTTCTTCTGCTCCGAACACGGACACTGCGAACAGACCCACGTAATCCTGCACGCCGCTGCCACGAGGAGCCACGAAATCCGACAGGCACAAGTATGGATCCGAGCTTGCAGAGTCCTTTTCCGCCTGCGGGAGGAAACGTGGAAAACATCAGGTGTGGAACACGACCCTGATGCGTGTAAAAACAGAATGAGCTGCGGTTGGTCGCTGTATCACAGGTCTCACCTGCTGTCTGAGGCCGTGGAAGGTGGCGATGTGTGACGTGACATCATCAGCGTACAGGTGGATGTCATCACCGTCACTCTGAGCGTGCCAGAATCCCAGCAGCCCGCGGGCCTGAAGACCTCCGCTGTCAATCAGTCGGTTCAGCAGCTTCACAGCGTCATCATGGACGCGCCGCGCCTCCTCTCCTGAAACACACACACACATTAGAGAGGTCATCCACGCTGACCTCTGACCTCATACGCTGATAACACGGTCAATCAGACGCACCCACGGTTTTGTCCTTGAATATTTTGGGGTATCCGCGGTTGGGGTATTTGCCCCTCAGCTGCCACACGTCAAAGAATGGCTTCCAGTCGATGAAGTCCACCAACTTACGCAGGTCATATGTGTCAAATACGCGTGTGCCCAAGAACTGCGGCCGCACTGAAAGCACAAACACACTCTCGATGAACAGAACTAAAATTATAAAGTCGTCACTAGTCATGACGACAGTGAAGCTCATGTAATCAGATGCAGCTGGTTAGATGCTAGTTGAGCAGCGTTCAGGTCATCATACCTGGTCTTGTTTGCGAGAGCCAGTCTATATGGAGGCCCTTCTCTCGCGCCCGACTCAGAGACAAGAAGCGTCTGTCCTGGAGGAAACAGAGCAGCGACATTGACACCATCACCATCGTTCACTTCTTTTATTAGGGGCCAAGCACTGAAGGTAATCGTTGGCGTTCTTCTTGTTATTATTATTCTTTTTCCGTTTCTTCTTCCGCTCTGGAAGTCTATGGCCGCCCATAGAACCACTTGTGGGAAAGTTATGAAATTTGGCACACAGATAGAGGACAGTCTAAACTGTCACAATAGCAAATTTGGAGTCTCCAACTCAATCCCTCTAGCACCACCAACTGTCCAAAGTTGCACTCACATTTATGCTAATAACTTTTGAACCATAAGGGCTAGAAACAAAATTATTTTTTCCTCTGATTCCGCCATTTTGAATTTTCCGAAAAACCTACTTTTTCGAACTCCTCCAAGGCCGCTGCTCCGATTTTCACGAAAATTGAACCAGATCATCTTCAGACCATGCCGACAAAAAGATATGGAATTCAAGCTGATTTGTCAAACCGTTTTTGAAAAACACGCAAACGAATTTTACACCGCGCTTGCGAAAATAGATGTATGGCTGTATCTCCTCAAACTTTATCGTATTCTGACCAAACTTGGTGCATGTCATCACAAGCATGACCTGAGGCTACATGCTGTGTTTTAGCACAGCGCCACCTACTGGTCCGGAGATACAAAAAAATGGCTATTTTTGCTAATAACTTTTGAACGGTTTGTCCAAAAATCATAAAAGTGGTCTTGTTAGATTCATGCCGAGTCGAAAGATATTTTCCAATTTTCCCATATCAGCCATTTTTGGCGTCGACCATTTTGAATTCTGTAGTAAAATGCTGAATTTTATGAACGCATTAACGTATCATTACGAAACTCGGTATGGGTCATCGGCACGATGCCCTGAAGGAGTCTGAGAAGTTTCGAAACCAGCGCCACCTAGTGGTAAATTTTTTTTTACATGTTTATAACTTTGGATGACTTATTAGTTATTATTATTAGTTGACTTATTTTCACGGGAGTCATCTCCTTAGATTCCTGAATCCTTGCAGAGTCCAACGTTACTAAAACATGCTAGGCAAAACATGAAATTGGCTCTAACTACAGTACAGTTGGTCTGATTGACATGCAGTGTCTTTATCTCAGTTGCTATCATAATCCATTATGACATTGTTGGTCTGCTGCTAGCTTCCTTGTTTGCTTCTGTCGTGCTTGGCCCCTTAATTGCTGCTTGCAGCTATATTTTTTATTATGTCTTTTCATTCTGTCTGCTTCTGTCACCAAGACTAATTCCTTGTATGTGTAAGCATACTTGGCAATAAAGCTCATTCTGATGATTTATATTATCTTAGAACTGTACATTCCTGACACATGGACAGAACTATGACACGGTCATTACTCCAAACTATAATGTAGAAACATGCATTTTCTGTAAAGCTGCTTTGAAACGATATGTATTGTGAAAAGCGCTATACAAATACATGTGAATTGAACTAAACTGAAAAAAAAAAAAATTAGATGAACTTTGAGGCACTTTAACAGGGTCTTGTGACCATCAGACCTTCAGTGAGTCGTAGTGATCTTGTCGGAGGTCTTCATACTCGTCCTGGATCTCCTCGAAGAAATCCTCACGGACAGCTTCATCCAGCAGCTGAGAGCACTGCACAATCATCATCATCATCATCATCAGAAGCAGCCCATCCAGTAAAAGCTTTTATATTCATCAAGGGGTTAAAGGTAAGCTGAACCGCTGTGTTCGAATATTATCATCAAATATGACTCATTAATAAAACAGTAACCGGTCTTTAGAGCTCCTTAATATAACCGTTCGAACAGCTTGAATGAACGGTCTCAAAAAGTTATTAAAATTGCAACAGCGTGTTCATGTGTGTCATACATGGCTGTGCAGTTATTGGTGCATTAAACTGTAGTTGTCACAGGATATGTGTGTATTTGAGTATTTTATGGTAAGCTTACAAAATCATGTATGATTTTGTTGCGTGTAATGGTGAATTGCAGCATGCATTTGTGGGAATGAAAGGCTGTGCATTCTGGCTGACGTCTAACTCAATTACACAAGTTCTTAAATGCTGTTTGCTGCTGCTGTATAAGAGAGAGAGAGAGAGAGAGAAAGAGAGAGAGAGAAACAGGCATCTCACCACTACTACACTGCGGGACGCGTCCAGAACATGAATGACGGGCGAGCTGTACCGCGGGGCGATTCTCACCGCAGTGTGAGTCCTGTCAAAACACACAAACACAACACACCATACAGACTTCAGATCAAATAATTGTCTTAATTAGGGCTGCGTGAGTGACATATATGAAAAACAAATATGAAAAATGCCAGAAAGACTTCTATGGATGAGTGATGATGTGAATGAATCACTGAATCAGAGTGATTCTGTGAACTGATTCATGGAAAAGAGTCAAACTAATAACTGCTTCTGTTGCTGATGTTTAAATAACAGACTCCATAATCGTGACCGGATTGTGAAACTAGAGTCTAATGACACGATCTTCACGAGAGTTAATGCTTCACTCGCTGAAAACGCATGGTAAATATCTAGTGAAAATGAGCAGCGGGGTGTCGTACTTTGATGTGGTGGCTCCACCGATCAGCAGAGGAATCTTCAAGCCAAGACGCTCCATTTCTTTGGCAACATGAATCATTTCATCCAGAGAAGGAGTGATGAGACCCGACAGACCGATGACATCTGCAGACACAGAGAGCGTCACGCATGCAGACAGACTCGTTCAGAGAGGAGAATATCAGAAACAGACCTGCTTTGTTTTGAATGGCCTCCCGCAGGATTCTGTCACAGGGAATCATCACTCCCAGATCAATGACCCTGAGGACACACACACACACACACACACACACACACACACACACAGAGTCGAGTTAGAATGATTGATGGGAGCGTTTACTCGTCTGACATCAAACACCTGCAGCTGCTGCATCTGAACGACCACTTAACACAAACCACCCTCAATCACACGCCAGGAGCAACACCAGCGCTCACACAAACAACACACTCACACACACACGCTCACACTCTCACAGACACTTACACACTCTCACAGACACTTACACACTCTCACACACACACTCTCGCACACACACTCTCGCACACACACTCGCACACACACTCGCACACACACTCGCACACACACACACACACTCTCACGCACACACACACACACACACACTCTCACGCACTTACACACTCACACACACACATGCACACACACATTAACTCTCACACGCGCACTCACACACACACACACACACGCTCTTACACAGACACACTCTTACACACACATTTACAGACACTCACACGCACACACACTCGCACACACGCTCGCTCGCGCACCCACACACACTCTCACGCACTCTCACACATGCACTCACACACATTTACAGACACACTCTCACACACACACACTCGCACACACACTCGCACACACACTCGCACACACACTCGCACACACACTCGCACACACACTCGCACACACACTCGCACACACACTCTCACGCACTTACACACTCACACACACACACATGCACACACACATTAACTCTCACACGCGCACTCACACACACACACACGCTCTTACACAGACACACTCTTACACACACATTTACAGACACTCACACGCACACACACTCGCACACACACTCGCTCGCGCACCCACACACACTCTCACGCACACTCACGCACTCTCACACATGCACTCACACACATTTACAGACACACTCACACGCATACACACACACACTCTCACACGCACTTTCACACGCGCACTCACGCGCTCTCACGCACTTACACACTCTCACACACAGACACGCTCTTACACAGACACTCTTACACACATTTACAGACATTCACTCACACACACACACACACACACACACACACTCGCACACAGACACACTCGCACATACACATTTACAGACACGCATACACACACTCGCACACACGCTCGCTCGCACTCTCACACGTGCACTCTCACACAGACACGCTCTTACACACATTTACAGACACACTCACGCATACACATACACACTCGCACACACACTCTTACACACATTTACAGACACACTCACGCATACACATACACACTCGCACACACACTCTTACACACATTTACAGACATACTCACACGCATACACATACACACACTCGCACACAGACATGCTCGCACACACACTCTCACACAGACATGCTCTTACACACATTTACAGACACTCACGCATACTTACACACACACACTCGCACACACACTCACACTCTTACACACAGACACACTCTTACACACACACACTCTTAGACAGACACTCTCACACGCATACACAAACACACACACACACAGACACGCTCACACTCACACACACACACACACTCTTAGACAGTCACTCTCACACGCATACACAAACACACACACACACTCGCACACACAGACACGCTCACGCTCGCACACACAGACACACACAGACACTCTCTCACACACTCACACACACACACACACACACACACACACACTCATCTCACCTGAAGTTGTTGCACCCCAGCACGACTCCCACAATGTTTTTGCCAATATCATGAACGTCTCCCTTCACCGTGGCCAACAGAACCGTCCCCTGATACGGGTCCTGCAGAACCAGCACACATCACTGACAACCAACCTGACGAGTTCATCTAGATCAGTTTACAGTAACTGTTCCCATCATGCTCTCCGAGATGTTTCGTCTTCACTCACCACGTCTTCATCAGATCCGGACATCATCCGCTGTCTCTCCTCCTCCATGAAGGGAATCAGATGCCCGACAGCTTTCTTCATCACACGGGCTGATTTGATCACCTGATTACACACAAACTGGACCTGTGATGGACTCTACTACAGTCTTAAAGTCCCCATGAAACCAAAATTTATGGAATATTACAGTGTTTATTCTAAACGATTTATCATTATTGTTTTAAATTCACGTTCCTGGTAATCTTGAATCAGAATATCTTCTCCTCCCTCTTGCAGTGACATCTCTTCTCTGATGATGAGGGCGGGGCAACCTGTCACTCACATGAGATCCACCAATAGCAAACCACAACCATCCAATCATTTGCACACAGACAAAATCAAGCCCCGCCCTACATTTGTTCTTGTTTGGGAAGCATTTCACTCAGATATACGGCACAACAGAAGAGCACAATTTCCCTTTCATGATGACTTTATTTCATGTTATTATTCTAAATGCTTTATCAGTTATTCTACATAGTAAAAGTCTTCATAATCTTTCATCAATTTACACTCTTAAAAATTAAGATCCAAAAGGGGGTTTTGGCAGCGATGCCATAGAAGAACTATTTTTTTCTTAATGTAAAAAACATTTTAATAATCTAAAGATTTTTTTTCCACTATAAAGAGCCTTTAGTGGTTCTTCAGTAGATGTTAAAGGTTCTTCACAAAAGCATCAATACCAATAGATTACCTTTATTTGTAATCACTCGCTGCATGTCTTCAGCTTCTCTGCTGATGTAAACGAGTTCATCAATATGAATCAGTGTTTTATTGAGTGTAGCGTTCAGTACCTGCGGTAAGAACATCTTTCCAGCTCCAAACAGATCTCCAACCGTCTTCATGCCGTTCATGAGCGGCCCCTCGATCACGTGCAGCGGACGGGGATAACGGTCCGTCTGAAGACGCGCCTCCTCTGTGTCCTCCACAACATGCTTCTCTATTCCCTGAGAACACACACACACACACAGATACATTCGCTCTACGTTTTTGTCCTTCCGTTCACATTGAGTGAATTAAGTGAGGTTTCCGTGTGGACGAGACCCTGTTGGCAAGCGCTGACCTTGATGAGTGCGTACTCCAGCCGCTCCTCCACACTGCTGTGCCTCCACTCATCTGTCTGGACCACCTTCTTTCCTCCTTTAGCGTTATTCTACATGAACCACAGCAGAAAACAACACTATGAGAAGCAACACTGACCGACACTTTGGTCAGCAACACTAGTGACCGTTCCTGATTCTCATAGCAAGAAAGATCTGGTTCTTTTTTTTTTCTGGTTTAGAGAGGACGGTGTCGGTCTCTAGTTCTGGTTTAGAGCGGACAGTGCCAGTCTCTGGTTCTGGTTTAGAGCGGACAGTGCCGGTCTCGGGTTCTGGTTTAGAGCGGACGGTGCCCGTCTTGGGTTCTGGTTTAGAGCAGACAGTGTCGGTCTCGGGTTCTGGTTTAGAGCGGACAGTGTCGGTCTCTGGTTCTGGTTTAGAGCGGACAGTGTCGGTCTCTGGTTCTGGTTTAGAGCGGACAGTGCCTGTCTCGGGTTCTGGTTTAGGGCAGACAGTGCCCGTCTCGGGTTCTGGTTTAGAGCGGACGGTGCCGGTCTCGGGTTCTGGTTTAGAGCGGACAGTGCCGGTCTCTAGTTCTGGTTTAGAGCAGATGGTACCCGTCTCGGGTTCTGGTTTAGGGCGGACAGTGCCTGTCTCGGGTTCTGGTTTAGAGTGGATGGTTCTGGTTCTACAGTACCTGTGCATACAGCAGGAGTTTCTCTGTGGCGTCTGGGTCTCGGTTCCAGATGATGTTCTCACAGAGCAGCAGGAGCTCTTTATCGATGTCGTCATACACCGGCAGATTGCCAGCGTTCACGATTCCCATGTCCATCCCATCCTGAACACACACACACACACACACACACACACACACACACGTTTACTGTTGCTCATGAGTTTGTACAAACATAAACCTTCTCATCCATGGAGTTTCAGGACTGATGATGTGATTCAGCTGCACCTTGATGGCGTGGTACAGAAAGGCTCCATGCATGGCCTCTCTGATGACGTCCATCCCTCTGAAGGAGAAGGAGAGGTTGGACAGGCCGCCACTGACCCTCGCGCCCGGCAGACTCTCCTACACACACATGCAGAACATTAACAGAGGTGTACCCTTCAGCCAGAACCGGTTCACGAATGACCTGTCCGACAGACCTTTATGATCCGGGTGGCTTTGATGAAGTTGATGGCGTACATGCGGTGCTCATCCATGCCTGTGCCGATGGTCAGGATGTTTGGGTCAAAGATGATGTCATTGGGGTTAAAGCTCGCCTTACTGATCAGAAGGTGATAAGCACGCGAACAGATCCGCACCTTCTCATCCGTTTCTGTCGCCTAGAGACAGAGAAAACACACGAGCAGGGCCTTTATTCTCAAAATCATACCAACACTGATTATTTAAAGGAGGTTTTTTTATTTAGCAAGTAGTTTACATAGGTTAGGTTACATTTTTCAATATTCCATCAAATAAGAAACTTTTCTTTAAGAAATAATTATGATTTACGCACACAACATATCAAATTGAATTGCAAACCGTTTGTAACCCACCTGTCCGTCTTCATCAAACGCCATGACGACCACAGCGGCGCCGTAGCGTCGGACCTGTCGGGCGCGGCGCAGGAACTCTTCCTCGCCCTCCTTCAGGCTGATGCTGTTGACGATGCATTTGCCCTGACAGCACTTCAGCCCCGCTTCGATGACCGCGAAGTTCGACGAGTCGATGCACAGTGGCACCTGCGGTAGAGGTCAGAGGTCACCACAACATACAAAAGGTTCATTATTGATAATATTTCATATGCAATTTCCAGAAGATTCCATTAGATCTCTTGAAACTTTAACTGAATGAGGCTGATAATGGCTGCAGCTTCACCTTGGCGATGTCGGGTTCAGAGGCGATGAGTTTACAGAAGCGGCTCATCGCAGCGGCTCCGTCCAGCATCCCCTCGTCCATGTTGATGTCCAGAACCTGAGCGCCCATCTCCACCTGAGCTTTAGCGATGCTCAACGCCTCCTACACAGAGAGAGAGACTGTCAATCTAGAGCAGCTCACGGTTAAAGTCCCCATGAAATCAAAACCAAAACTCTTGTTTTTTTTATGGAATCATTATTGTTTTAAATTCATGTTCCTGGTAATCTTGAATCAGAATATCTTCTCCTCCCTCTTGCAGCATCTCTTCTCTGATGATGAGGGTGGGGCAACCTGTCACTCACATGAGATCCACCAATAGCAAACCACAACCATCCAATCAATTCTCCACAGACAAAATCAAGCCCCGCCCTACATTTGTTCTTGTTTGAAAAGCAGCTTCACTCAAATACACGGCACAATAGAGAAGAAAAGACGTGCAACATTCTTTACATGCTGACTTTATTGTGCTGTAAATGCTCTCCAGCAGTCTGTCAAAGGCTTTGCTTGCATGTTATATATTTTAAGGCTAATATCAGCGAAACACACCTCATATTGTCCAGCCATGATGAGCTTGGCAAACCTGCGCGATCCGGCGACGTTACAGCGCTCACCGATGTTCACGAAGTTTGTGTACGGGCCAATCCTGAACGGCTCCAGACCTGAGCCAAAAACACAAATGTCACATATGCAAACAATCATTATTATTATTATTATTATTAAACCTGATAACTGTCAGTATTCCGATAGTTGGACACTTTTTCCGCCTTTTTTTCCACAGCATTCATGAATTAAAATCATTTAAGACATTTAAACAGGTTAATATGCAAGGGTTAATCCCAGGTGAGGCAGAGCGGTTTAAAGATAAAGGCAGACGCACCTGACAGCAGCATATAATCACTGTACACGTCTGTAGGAGGAACTCTGGGTTTGACATGACGCACGCTTTCAGCAATCGCCCTGAAACACACACACACACTCTTGAGTTCAGTGATCTTGACACTAACACACATTCTGATGTCAGGATGAATCGTTCTCACACACCGGATGTGATCGGGTGTCGTTCCGCAGCAGCCGCCAACAATATTCACCAAACCGTCCACCGCAAACTCCTGCGGGAATATAACGCGTGTTATGAGTAACTCCATCGGACACATTCGCACGCATCAGGAGGGTTTGTGTAACGCTGCATCACCTTTAAATGTGACGCCGTGACATCAGGTGTCTCGTCGTAGCCTCCGAATGTGTTGGGAAGCCCTGAAAACCAACACACGGATCAGAATACTGTAAACATGTGCATGTTATACAGAGTGCTGCAGTCACATATGTCCAGTTTATAGCTCATTAATATTCAATTTCATCATAAAGTTGCATATATCCAACAGTTGTGTGCTGTTGTGAACTCACCAGCGTTTGGGTAACAGATGACAAACGCTCCGGTGCTCTTTCCTATGGCTTCGATGAACGGACGCATCTCAGACGCACCGAGAGCGCAGTTCAAACCAATGCTGGAACAGAGAGAGAGAGACAGTATCACTCAAACATCTCTGAGGATCTGTGAGGAAACACGCTTCACTGAAGATGGAGGATGTGAGGAGGAGTGAATGAAGAGGTCAGACTGATTCTCACCACAGCGGCTGAGTGTGAGACACACTGATGATGAACGCCTCGCCCGTCTGACCCGAGAGTGTGCGGCCGCTCTTATCTACGATAGTGCCTGAGATCTGCACACACACACACACACACACACACACACGTTTGTTTCACTATATTAGTTGATGATATTATATATGGCTTAACACACACACACACTCAACAAACTCACACACACACACTCAACACTCACATGACACTCACATCACACACAACACACACTCAACACTCAACACACACTCTCACCACACACACTCTCACACACTAACACACACCCTCACACACACTAACACACACTCTCACACACTAACACACACTCTCACACACTAACACCACTCAACACACACCCTCACACACTAACACACACTCTCACCACACACACTCACACAACACACACACACAACACACACACACAACACACAACACACACACTCACACACTCACACACACACACACACTCAACACACACTCTCACACACTAACACACACACACTCACCACACACACACACACTCTCACTCAACACACACACTCAACACACACACTCACCACACACACTCACCACACACACTCACCACACACACTCACAACACACATACTCACTACACTCACACACACTCAACACTCACATCACACACAACACCACATCATCACACAACACACACTCTCAACACACACACACTAACCCACCACACACACACACTAACACACACTCTCACACACTAACACACACTCTCACACACACACACACTCACAACACACACACACAACACACACTCACAACACACACACACACACAACACACACTCACAACACACACACACACAACACACACTCACAACACACACTCACAACACACACTCACAACACACACTCACAACACACACTCACAACACTCTCACCACACACACACTCAAATCACTCACACACTAACACACACTCTCACACACTAACACACACACACACTCACTCACTCAACACACACACTCAACACACACACTCAAAACACACACTAACACACACTCTCACACACTAACACACACACACACTCACTCACTCAACACACACACTCAACACACACACTCAACACACACACTCAACACACACACTCAACACACACACTCAACACACACACACACTCAACACACACACACACACACACTCAACACACACACACACTCAACACACACACACTCACCACACACTCACAACACACACTCACAACACACTCACAACACTCTTACACACACACTCACACACACTCAACACTCACATGACACTCACATCACACACAACACACACTCTCACCACACACACACTCACTCAAACTCACACACACACACAAATACACACTCTCACACACTAACACACACTCTCACACACTAACACACTCTCACACACTAACACACACTAACACACACACACTAACACACACTCTCACACACTAACACCACTCAACACACACCCTCACACACTAACACACACTCTCACCACACACACTCTCAACACTCAACACACACTCTCACACACTCTCACCACACACACACTCACTCAAACTCACACACACACACAAATACACACTCTCACACACTAACACACTCTCACACACTAACACACACACAACACCCACCCACAACACACACTCACACACTCTCTCACACACTAACACACACTCTCACCACACTCAACACTCAACACACACTCTCACCACACACACTCAACACACTCTCACACACTAACACACACCCTCACACACACTAACACACACTCTCACACACTAACACACACCCTCACACACACTAACACACACTAACACACACTAACACACACTAACACACACCCTCACACACACTAACACACACTCTCACACACTAACACACACCCTCACACACACTAACACACACTCTCACACACTAACACCACTCAACACACACCCTCACACACACACTAACACACACTCTCACACACTAACACACTCTCACACACTAACACACTCTCACACACTAACACACACTCACACACACTAACACACTCTCACACACTAACACACTCTCACACACTAACACACACTCTCACACACTAACACACTCACAACACACACTCACAACACACACTCACAACACACACTCACAACACACACACACACACTAACACACACTCTCACCACACTCAACACTCAACACACACTCTCACCACACACACTCAACACACTCTCACACACTAACACACACTCTCACACACTAACACACACACACACACACACAACACACACTCACAACACACACACACACTCAACACTCACATCACACACACTCACCCACCACACACTCTCAACACACACCCTCACACACTAACACACACTCTCACCACACACACTCACTCAAACTCACACACACACACTAACACACACTCTCACACACTAACACACTCTCACACACTAACACACTCTCACACACTCAACACACACACTCAACACACACACTCAACACACACTCAACACACACTCAACACACACTCAACACACACTCAACACACACACTCAACACACACACTCAACACACACTCACAACACACACTCACAACACACACTCACAACACACACTCACAACACACACTCACACACACACACTCACACACACACAACACTCACATCACACACAACACACACTCTCAACACACACACACTAACCCACCACACACACACACTCAACACACACTCTCACACACTAACACATACTCTCACCACACACACACACTCACCACACTCACACACAACACACACTCTCAACACACACACACACACTCACCCACCACACACACATACTCAACACACACTCTCACACACTACCACACACACACTCACCACACACACACACACACACACACACACACACAACACACACTCACACAAACACACTAACACACACTCTCACACACTAACACACTCTCACACACTAACACACACTAACACACACACACTAACACACACTAACACACACACACTCTCACTCAACACACACACACACACACTCAACACACACACTCAACACACACACACAACACACACACACAACACACACTCACAACACACACACAAAACACACACACACACTCACACACACACACACACACACTCAACACTCACATGACACTCACATCACACACAACACACACTCAACACTCAACACACACTCTCACCACACACACACAACACACTCTCACACACTAACACATACTCTCACCACACACACACACACACCACACACACGCACAACACACACTCTCAACACACACACACTAACACAACACACACACACACTAACACACACTCTCACACACTAACACACACTCACAACACACACTCACAACACACACTCACAACACACACTCACAACACTCTCACACACACTCTCACCACACACACACTCAAATCACACTAACACACTCTCACACACTAACACACACACACTCACCACACACACACACACTCTCACTCAACACACACACTCAACACACACACTCACCACACACACACTCAAATCACTCACACACTAACACACACTCTCACACACTAACACACACTCTCACACACACACTCAACACACACACTCAACACACACACTCAACACACACACTCAACACACACTCACAACACACACACTCAACACACACTCACAACACTCTCTCACAACACTCTCTCACAACACTCTCTCACAACACTCTCTCACAACACTCTCTCACAACACTCTCTCACAACACTCTCACACACACACTCTCAAATCACACTCTCACACACTAACACACACTCTCACACACACACTCACTCACTCAACACACACACACTCTGTTGAACACTTACGAGCACCGGTCGAGGTTCATAACTCTGCTCAAACAGCCTGTCGATGGCAAATAAAGCCGCCTGATGGAAACACAAACCTCTGTCATAATACAGAAATAATACACAAAAAACCCAAATATCATCTACACATCTAACATGTAAACACACAAACTCTGAAATGTAAGAACTGGTACTTTCCACTGTGACATCATGCACTTATACTTAGTATGAATTTAGTTGATTTAGTACTGCTAATAATCATCTACTTCAGCAGTCCTTGTTCAGATGTGTGTCAGATCGTTGTACCTTTGCATTGGCCGTATCAAAGATGGTTTCCACCAGCAGAACATCAGCGCCTCCATCCAGCAGACCCTTCACCTGCTCCGCATACGCCTCCACCAGCTCGTCAAACGCTGAAAACACACACACACGTCATGCGTGAAGAACTGCCGCACACGTTCATCACAAACACACACTCAGTCTTACTGATGTTCCTGAAGTCGGGTCTTTCCACCGACGGCGACACAGACAGCGTTTTATTGGTGGGACCCAGGGCTCCTGCTACGAACCGCTTACAACCTGCCAATAACAACACCGACGTCACGAACGCCACGCTACGAACAGATAAAGATGCGAGAGATTGACGAATATATGACCTGTTTGTGCTGCGACATCATCAGCTGCTCTCCTCGCCAGTTCAGCAGACGCCTTATTCAGCCGATACGCCTGACACACAACAACCGCCACACATTACTGATGAACAAATAATCCATTATCATTTAAAGTGCCCCATTATGTGTTTTAGAGTCTCCTACAATTGATTCACATTCATCCAAGGTCAGAAAACACTTTAATTTTCTCATAATATCCACTGCAGCATCAGCTCTTTTCTCTCAGTGTCTGAAACGCTTCGATCAAGGATTCGGTCTCTCTAAACCCCGCCTTTCTGAGAGCTGCTCTGCTCTGATTGGTCAGAAACCAAACGCTCATTAGCATATCTGAATTTCAGCACTTGATGTCAAACACATAAATGAAAGCAACGGTCACCAGATCCTCCATGCCGTAGTCCTGCTGAGCGACGCTGGTGCTGCTGAAGGTGTTCGTCTCGATGATGTCAGCGCCGGCCTCCAGATACTCCTGCGGACACACAGACGCGTCGACACGCTGTTGATTCAGTTCAGCTCAATGACTTTTAAAGCTCACTGGCAGCTTCACACACACACACACACACACCTTGTGGATGCTGTAGATGACGTCCGGTTGAGTGATGCTCAGGATGTCATTATTGCCCTTCAGACTCTTGGGATGATCTTTGAACTCTTGACCTCTGAAATCTTCCTCCTCCAGGTTCCTCTGCTGGATCATCGTTCCCATTCCTCCATCCAGAACCAGAATCCTCTGCTGCAGGAGCTGCACAAGTTCATCCCGGAGAGACACCGCTCTTCCTGCTCAACACACACACACACACAAACAAACAAAGACATACAGACACACACACACAAAAATCACACACACAAATAAATAGGCATACACACACGTGCACACACAAACAAACAGAGACAGACACAAATCACAGACACACAGTCAGCTTTATTTCTACAGCACTTTATACAACAGATCGATTCAAAACAGCTTCACAGTGATAAACAGGAAAATATCAGAATTAATGATGCAAACTTCATCAAATATGAGACATTCAGATTCTGCTGTAAAGAAGCTCTAAAAAGACAATAGAGTCATTATTCAGATCAATTCAGTTCTGATTCAGTTCAGCTCTACAGAAGAAAGTCATTATTCAACTCAAATTAATTCAATTCAGTTCAATAACTTCAGTTTCAATGCTGCAAACGATTCATCAATCATGAATTTAAATTACAAGTAATTCACAACAAAACTTAAAACGGTGATTTAAAAAATGTTGCAAATAATCTTCAGTGATTTTTTTGTGCAAAAATACGATTAATTCAAATTCAGCATTTTTGCATAGATTTCATGATAGACTGATGCATTGATCAGGCTGATGATGTCACTGGCAGGGATCAATAACAAAAGCTGACACACGTGCACTGCCGTCTGTGCACGCGCACACAAACAGCTTCTGTTACACAAGAGATCAAAGCTGCATTAAACTTATCAATAACATCTTCATTTCTCTCTGACTCTCAGACTACACACATCACACAATAAAATTAATAACATCATCATTTGCATGAATCAGATTGATTTTGATAGCCATCAGCTGATGCAACTGGAGCGCGTGCATGCATCACCTGTTGCAGCAGAACCGAACCGAACCTGAACTTACCGGCTGTTGAACTGTGATGAATCGTCGGCGGCATCGTGCCGAAAAAAGACGTTTAAACGCAGTGCAGTGAAGTCAGGCCGGGTCTGTAAACACCGTCAAACTTTCCTGTTGGAAAAGTTCTGTGCGCCGCACACGTGTAGGAGTGTCGCGCATGCGCGGCCTGACACGTGTACTGCTGTGCATGCGCGACTCTTGCCGTTGTGTAATTTCCACAGCTTTATGTAGATACACATAATTAAAACCATAATAATATATATATAAAAGATTTTATTCTTCATAACGACACAGTATGAATAACTAAATAAAGCAGGAGGTTCATTTAAACTATAATATCTAATAATTGAATATGATCTGATAGTATGTGATGTAAGGATCGTATGGGTCATTAAGTCCAAAAAAGAACTGAAACTCCAGAACCATTTGGATCCAGTACAAACCAGATCCATGCAAACCCGCTTCAGTTTGACCTTTGACCCTCAGCGTGAGAATCACCTCATGGGTAAAGGTCAGTTCACACGAACACAAGTGTGATGTTCAAACTGATTCTACTTCAGGTTTCATGCCTCAGTTTACAGTCTTTTGATAAATGATGTGTAATTAATGAGACAATCTTTGTTCTTCACTGCAACACCAAACAGTTTCAACCTGCGGTCTCTGTGTGTGTGTGTGTGTGACGCGTGTTATTAATCCAGACATGAATGTGTCTTACTGTTGACCACAGACCTCATCTACTGACTGACCCTGCCTGTGACCTCTGACCTCTCCTGCAGCTCTCCTGATGGGAGGCGCTTTGAATCAATTGAACCGATGCTTCGCTAAATGATTCACTGTTTTGAAGGTTCCAAACACACTGAGGACATCTGCTGGTCAAACACCAGCGAACACAGTCACAGTGAAACTACTGTTAGATTCACAATAAGAGTCATTCCTGTGAGGTCAAACCTTAATTCTGACTTTCTAGAAGATTCTTCTGTCTAGATCTAGAAGATTTCTGAAGCATAGAGTCAATCAAGAGATTCACTGGGAAATAAAGAAGAAATTACATTATCGAACAGAACTACTACTGATTCATCCTCATCATAAAATATTTCTTCATTTAGTTTCAACTCAGAAGATGTTTCTGGGCACAGTTATGACCCTGCTTTTCATATTTGCTGCAATATTACTTCACAACATAGGGAAAAAATCATGCGTTTGTGAATAATTATGACATAAAACTCAAAATTACGACATACTATATCATAATTATTACATTAATAAGTAGTAATAATTATGAGTTTAAGTCTTAATTATGACAAAAATTCAAAATGACGTCAAAGTAATGACATAAGTTAAAATTATGACATTACTAAGTCATAATTATGGCACAAGTACTTGCAATTATTTACAAAAAGTTAAAATTATCAGATAAAAAGTTGAAATTGATGAAACTGACAGTCAAAATTATGACGTCATAATTATGAGTCAAAAAGTTGAAATCATGATATACTAAATCAATTATGACAAGTAATAATTTTACATAAGTTGAAATTATGGCACAAGCAATAATTATGAAATTAAAAAGTCAATTATGACAGTAAAAATTATGATATAAAAAGTCAAAATTATGACATACTAAGTCATAATTGACAAGTACTTATGTCATAATTATGACTCAGTATGTCAATTACTTAAATAAGAAATTATGACAAAAAGTTACAATTATCAGATAAAAATTTGAAACTGACATAAAATTGAGTCAAAATTATGACATAAGTCATAATTATGAGTCAAAAAGTTGAAATTATGATATACTTAATCATAATTATGACAAATAATAATTGACATAAGTTGAATAAAAAGTATGACAAGTCATAATTATGACAGTCAAAAATTATGAGATAAAAAGTTGAAATTATGGCATAAGTAATAATTATGAAATTAAAAAGTCAAAATTATGAGATAAAAAGTTGAAATTATGGCATAAGTAATTATGAAATTAAAAAGTAAAAATTATGAGATAAAAAGTTGAAATTATGGCATAAGTAATAATTATAATTATGAAATTAAAAAGTCAAAATGATGACATTACTAAGTCATAATTATGGCACAAGTACTTATGTCATAATGACTTTGTATGTCAATTACTTACAAAAAGTTAAATTTATGACAAAAAAGTTAAAATTATCAGATAAAAAGTTGAAATTGACAAAGTAACAATTATAATTGAGTCAAAAAGTTGAAATTATGATATACTATATAATTATGACAAGTAATAATTTACATAAAATGTTGAAATTGACAAAGTAAAAATGATGACAAGTGATAATTATGACAGTCAAAATTCTGAGATAAAATGTTGAAATTATGGCATAAGTAATAATTATGAAATTAAAAAGTAAAAATTATGAGATAAAAAGTCAAAATTATAACAAAAAGTAGAAGTAATGACATAAGTCAAAATTATAAGTCATTATGAAAAGTACTTATGACTTAGTATGTCAAATACTTAAAAGAAAATTATGAGTCAAAATTATCAGATAAAAAGTTGAAATTGACAGTCAAAATTGACGTCATAATTATGAGTCAAAAAGTTAAAATTATATACTAAATCATAATTATGACAAGCGATAATTTACATAAGTTGAAATTATGACAAAAGTAAAAAGTATGACATAAGTCAATTATGACAAACTTATGAGATAAAAAGTTGAAATTATGACATAATTATGAAATTAAAAAGTCAAAATTATGACATAAGTCTAAGTAATGACATAAGTAGTCAAAATTATGACATACTAAGTCATAATTATGACAAGTACTCGTCATAATTATGACTTAATATGTCAGTTACTTAAATGAAAATAAAATTATGACAAAAAGTTAAAATTATCAGATAAAAAGTTGTCAAAATTGTCATAATTAAGAGATAAAAAGTTAACATTATGGCACAAGTAATAATTATGACAAAAAGTCGTGACTTTCTCTGTTTTTTTCTTCTATGGCAGAACCAGGCTTCCGTAGCCCTCAGTGCAGCGCAGTCATCATCTGTACACAAACACCGACTCGTTCACCAGCTGCCACAGGTTTTGTTTTTTGAGTCGAGTCGGTTTGTTCATTAAAGCGTGCTGATTTACACTTCAAATCATGAACAGAATGAAGAGTTTCTGATGGAGTCATGCTGCATTTGACCTAATCACTACTGAGAATAATGGAGGTGATTAAAGGAATAAATAAATAAAACCAACAGCACATTCATTACAGTAATGAGAACTGCTTTACTTTTGAATGGGATTCACTTTCTCTGAGCAAAACGCTCGAATGACGTGTGGCTGGACATGTTTGATTTCTGATTAAGTGTCCCGTAGTTGAGGGACAAAAAATGCTTCCATCATTGTGAGTGTTAATTATTTCTGTGGAATGCGATATGTAAAAATGTATTTCTGCTGCAATTATTTGCCATTTTGCACAAGAATAAAGAGGCAGACGCGATGAGAGAGCAGACGTGTTTCTAGTTTAATGTTAAAGCCGTTCTGAATCACCTGACATCACAAATGAGGTACAGATGAGATCACAGGTCAACACGTCCGTGAACTCTTTCCTCACAGTGCGAGTGAACACACGGCTCAGCGTCCAGACAAAAATAAATACAATCAAAAGAACAAAACGCACACGCGTCACTCCAGAGGAAAGAACCGAAGGGAAACAGAAACACTCGTGAGAAATGTGCGTCTTTAGTGTGAGTTAAATCATAAACATTGATTCCTGTGATCAGTTTTATCGTTCAATGGAAAGAATAAACATCTGCGTATGTGCTTTGTGTAAGTGCTCGTTTAATAAGCTCTGGTTATTTTCATCATTCCATAGTTAGAGAGCCACATGCAGCACGATGATGGACACAAACGTAGTTTCGCTGGAGAGAAATTCAAGAAACAAAGAATTCATTTGACTAAACACAAAGATAGCCCTAAATGTTTTTTTTGTTTTGGGGGGGGGTTGCATTGCATTCTGGGAAAGAGGGCGTCTGTGAGACAGTGTTGAAATGGTTTGAGCTGGTTTCCTCCAGCAGGATCACTCGTCCTCGTCGTCCTCCTCGTCCTCGCCGTCCGAGAGAGTGGGACACGGGAGCATCTGCCGGTATCCGTCCAGCCACTTCTCCAGCATCTGCGTGATGAGCGGGTGATGTCTGCGTCTGCTGCTCTTCTGCAGCGCCACCAGCGTCCCACCGTCCGTCACGCAGCAGTCCAGCCACTCCCTGAGCAGACGCTCCTGCTGCTCCTCACTGCCCATCTGAAACACACACACACGTGCACGTGCGCGCGCGCGTCATCAGTTTCAGATACACTGGCTCCATCCACCTGGTTTATGCAAACTTGAGGATATCGCATCAAATAACGCTGGACGGAAACACCAAGATGTGCATAAATTCTATAAATGTGCATAAAAACTAATACACTCAATTGAGGCATGTGTGTGTGTGTGTGAGTAAGTGTGTGTGTGTAAGTTTGTGAGTGAGTGTGTATGTGTGTGTAAGTTTGTGAGTGAGTGTGTGTATGTATGTGAGTGTGCGTGTGTGTGTGTGTGTGTATGAGCATGTCTGTAAGTGTGTGAGTGAATGAGTGTGTGTGTGTGTGTGCGAGTGAGTGTGTGAGTGAGTGAGTGTGTGTGAGTATGTGTAAGTGTATATGTGAGACTGTGCGTGTGTGTGTGTGAGACTGTGCATGTCTGTGTGTGTCTGTATGTGAGTGTGTGTGTGTGTGTGTGTGTGTATTTGTGTGTGAGTGAGTGAGTGTGTGTGAGTATGTGTAAGTGTATGTGTGAGACTATGTGTGAGACTGCGTGCGTGTGTGTGTGTGTGTGTTAGGGTTGTCAAAATGGCTGAAAATCTAAATTCGAATTTTATACTTAAATATTACTAATATTCGAATTATATCTGAATTTAAAAGGCATCATCTCAGTTAGGGGGAAAAGCTTTTGTCTCCTGAAGCCACAAGAGGGCGCAATGAGCAAAATATTAATGCATGAATTAAATAGTTTATTCAAAGCAATGAAATAACATGACTGTCTGTACAAAAAGAGTGCATAACGTTTAAACTAATGTTTATAAATCAAATATAATGTCGTAAATTGCATAAACAATAATAAACAAAACAGCAGCATGTATTTATGCATAATTTAATACAAAGAGCCGAAGCACTGATCACACACAGTACTCTTTTGTACCATTTGAATGTGGATTTTTATTTTAAATTCGATGAATATTCGAAATTCACATTTTAATTTGACAGCCTTAGTGAGTGTGTGTGAGTGTGTACCTCTTGTGCTGACAGGAAGTGGATCTGTAGTAGTTTCCTCTCACTGTCCACCAGCGGCAGGAAGGTCACCGTCACGTCATCGTCGGTGTTGAGGTTGGCGCCTGCGCCACGATTATCACAGCCGTCGGTTTCCATGCCAACCAGAGCAGAAAAGTGACCTCTCGTGTAACCGAGAGCAATCGGGCTTTTCCAGCAGAAGCTCTGTTCCCATAGCAACGGCAGGTAAACACCTGGACACACACACATGAGTCACACTTCTGTGTGTTTCCACATGACAATAAAGGTCTCTTCTGAACGTCTCACCTTGAAATCGAGTGTATCCTAAAGTTTCTCCACGGAAACTCTTGTAATACTTGACTCCGTAAACGATGATGGGCCGCCGCAGGATATGAGCCAGAACAAATATATGCGTCTGCTCCAGACTCGCCCCAGGCTGCAACGCCACAGAGGAACATGACATGAGTAAAGAGAATATAAGGCACAGGGTTTAAGAATGAAGTACTGTAATAACAGGCAGAGCGGTGTGTGTTTAACTCTAATTCAACACATTATTTCAATCTAAAGATCAGAGCAAAACCTCTATGAATCACATCTAAATTGGGTGAATCTCACAATACAAGACAAGAACTTGAGCAGGTCATATTTCACTGGACAGGCTGAGAATTCTCAGAATGAGAATGTCTGAGAAGTGATGTGATGTGACCTGGTGACAGTCAGCGCTGCTCTGTGAGTGAAACATTTGAAATATTGTGAGAGCGAATACACCTGTGCTAGATCAGATCAGTTCTGTGTGTGAGAGAGAGAGAGATTGAGTGTGTGTGACTGTGTGTGAGTGTTTGTGTAAGTGTGCGAGAGTGTGTGTTTATATGAGTGTGTGTGCGAGCTTGCGAGCATGTGTGTGAGAGGGCGTTTGTGTGAGTGTGACAGAGTGTGTGTGCGTGAGTGTGTGTGAGTGAGTGTGTGTTTGAGTGTTTGTGTGAGTGTGCAAGAGTGTACGTTTGCGTATGTGCGTGAGTGTGTTTATGAGTCTGTGTTTGTGAGTGTTTGTGTAAGTGTGCGAGAGTGTGTGTGTGCATGAGTGAGTGTGTTTATATGAGTGTGTGTGAGTGAGTCTGTGTTTGTGAGCGTTTGTGTGAGTTTGTGTTTTGTAAGTGTGTATGTGCGATAGTGTGTTTTGTGTGAGTTTGTGTGTCAGTTTGTGTGAGAGTGTTTGTGTGTGTGCGTTTACATGAGTGTGTGTTTAAATGAGTGTGGTTTGTGTGCGTGTGTGTGCGAGTTTGTGTATAAGAGTGCATTTGTGTGAGTGTGCGTGAGTATGTGTGTGTGTGCTTGAATGTGTTTGTGTGAGAGTGTAAGTGTGCGTGTGTGAGAGTGCGAGAGTATGTTTGTGAGTGTTTGTGTGCGTGTGTGTATGTGTGAGTGTTCAAAAGTATGTGTTTGTGTGCATGTGTGTGAGTGTGCGAGCGTGTGTGTAAGAGTGCATTTGTGTGAGTGTGTATGTGCAAGAGTGTGTGTTTGTGTGAGTGTTTGAGAGTATGTTTGTGTGCGTGTGTGTGTGTGAGCGTGTGTGTAAGAGTGCATTTGTGTGAGTGTCCTTGAGTGTGTTTGTGTGAGAGTTTGTGCGAGTGTCTGTGAGAGAGTGCATTTATGTGAGTGTGCGAGAGTGTGTATGTGCGTGTTTTTACATGAATGTGTGTTTGTGTTTGTGTGTGTGTGTGTGTACCTGACTGGCGAGGTTGATGATGAAGGTCCAGTCCTCCTGCCACTGTTCTTCTCTCAGAGAGAAGTGAAGCCCAAAACTTTGGGAATACCACGACTCCCACTCCTTCCAGCGTGTGTAGAACCTGCACACACACACACACACACACACACACACGTTCAAATGCTCGTATCATTAAATTATGTATCTTAACAAATCAGACACAGCAAGAGAATCTGTCCATGTTTCACACACACACACACACACACACACACATCACAACAGATCCATGTGTCTCACCAGTGAGAGCAGTCGTGTAAACTGTCATGTAGAGTTTTTCTCAGCACAGAGTCTTTATCGTAAATACCCCACGTGGCCTGTAGAACCGAGTCCAGCAGACAGTCTCCAGCGGTGCGGTTCCACAGAGCGTACAGACGACTGTCCAGACGCGTGCCCGACTCCAGAGACCAGTTGATGACGGCGGACTCCTCCTCCAGCTCTGGACACACACACTCTATGAGAAACACTGGACACAAATGCACTGCTGTGATGCAACAGGCTTCTAGCGTCTCACCCTTCTGAACGTCGCGGTCCAGGACTTCATCAAACAGCTTCTCCTGAACGGCGGGAGGCAGATCTTCAATATCTGTCAAACGCAGAAGCCAAACGTCAAACTCAAAACAGCCACACGTGTGTTTATACGGATATCAGCGCCTGCAGGATACTGGATTCAGCCTTAAGACTTCCACAATGCAGAAAAATGCAGAATCCAGTCATGAAAATGTATTTACTGAATGACTGCAGCTCTTCCTGGAGATCACTGTGATTACTGTACAACATCACACACCAATACTGTTATAGCAGTACTGACACTCGTAATGTGTGTGTGTGTGTGTGTGTGTGAGTGAGTGAGTGAGTGAATGTGTGTGTGTGCGTGTGTGAGTTAGTGTGTGAGTGAGCGAGCGAGCAAGTGTGTGTGAGAGTGAGTGAGTGTGTGTGCGTGTCTCCCACCTGCCGGCAGTGTAAATGTGACGAGATCTGTCAGGAAGTAGCAGTTGAAATCTCCCTTGCGCTGATGCAGCGACGCGCTGATCTCCCTGCGGATCTGTTCCGTCAGCTCAGGACAAACCATCGCTGGGATGCACTTCACAGCGCGCTGGGACACCTGCGATCACACACAAGCCTTCAAACACACTTCCACTGCTGTTCTCAATTAAACACCCAATAATCCACCGATCACACACACCTCTGTCAGCAGAATGGCCAGCATGTCCTGCCTCTGGAAGCGGATGGCGAGGTGAACGAGAGTGAAGCCGCTGTCAAACGCAGAGGGTCGGTTCAGCAGACGCACCTCGTCGGCGGTCAGCTGACGTGCAATGTCCCCGCCCGATGACTTGTAGGCCTCCACCGCAGACAGATCGCCTTCAACTACACCTGTACACACACATGATGGTGAACTGGTTGATCATGTTTTCGATGATGCTTCACGAGGTCATCAGGACAGAACTCACTCGCTCCACACGTGTGCATTAGTAGGGTTCATTACTGATTTGTTAGGTGGTTAACATGTTTTAAAGGGCAGCATGTGAAGTGGTCAGTCCATGTGCCGGTCACTGGTCGAGACATCAGCTGTCTGAAGATCTCCACATGTCAGACTGACCCAGAACATGAGCAGCTCATTGACACACACTCGCAGGGTTCGCATACTTCTGAATCAGCGTAAAGGTCACTGTCACGTGTGTGTGAGTGTGTGTGTGTTTACTTGTCTTGTTGTTCTGCATGATATTAATAACAGTGTCTCAATCATTTCAGTGTTTACAGCTACTAAACCAGATCATTTCTGTGTTTAAGTGTCTGGTAATGCTCATATTTATGTGTAATGATATAACCAATATTTCATATTTTTTATATTTGTTTTTATCCACAATGCCACAAATTACAGCAATTAAAACAATTACACATTATGAATGTTTTATTTGGAGCTCAAACATTAGATCATGGCGCTAGCAACACCAAAGTCATGGGTTCGATTCCCAGGGAATGCATGAACTGATCAAATGTGTACCTTGAATGCAATATAAGCTGATTTGGATAAAAGCATCTGGCAAATGCATAAACATAAATGTGATAATATAGCAAGGTAACTAAACCGCATTTTGACTGCGAGTAAGACGTCAACCCAGCTACATGAATATGAATGAGTCAATGAGTCACGAGAATCGGTGCAAACAAAAGACAATGAAGCTCCGCACATGACATCATCACGATGACATCACCACATGGAAATACAGCCAGACTTTACAATGCAAAGCTGCTGGAATACAGTGGTTAGTTCATTCTGTCGAAGATGATCTCAAATGTCATAGCTCATCTCTCCTGAACAACCCTACTGACCCCCATGTCATCCAAGATGTTTATGTCTTTCTTTCTTCAGTGGGAAAGTAATGAAGGTTTTTGAGGAAAACATTCCAGGATTTTTCTCCATATAGTGGACTTTACTGGGGTTCAACGGATTGAAGGTCCAAATGTCAGTTTCAGTGCAGCTTCAAAGAGCTCTACACGATCCCAGACGAGGAATAAGGGTCTTATCTAGAGAAACCTTCGGTCATTTTCTAAAAAAAAATAAAAATTATATACTTTTTAACCATAAATGATCATCTTGCACTGCTCTGCGATGCGCCACGCATTACGTAATCACGTTGGAAAGGTCACGCGTGACATAGGCGGAAGTACCGCGGTAGGGCGAAAAACTCCATCTAATTTTCTCCTCCAACTTCAAAATCGTCCGACATCGCTGTTTTACCTTTATTTGTAAAGGCCGTTTGACTTAGTCTTTGCACGTTCGCTTTGTAAACACTGGATCGGTACTTCTACCTACGTCACGCGTGACCTTTCCAACGTGATTACGTAATGCGTGGAGCATCACAGAGCAGTGCAAGATGATCATTTATGGTTAAAAAGTATATAATTTTTATTTTTTTTAGAAAATGAGCGATGGTTTCTCTTGATAAGACCCTTATTCCTCATCTGGGATCGTGTAGAGCTCTTTGAAGCTGCACTGAAACTGACATTTGGACCTTCAACCCGTTGAACCCCAGTGAAGTCCACTATATGGAGAAAAATCCTGGAATGTTTTCCTCAAAAACCTTCATTTCTTTTCGACTGAAGAAAGAAAGACATGAACATCTTGGATAACATGGGGGTGAGTAAATTATCAGGAGATTTTAATTCTGAAGTGAACTAATCCTTTAACATGCTTTCCACTGATTAACACTAATGTGAGACAAAGACAGAAAAACCCTAAGAGAGACACTCACCAGCGCAGGCGCTGAGAAACAGCCAGTCTGTTTTCCTCATGCGGTTCTTGATCTGTTTGAGCTTCTTGTAGTCCATCTCTATCTCGTCCTTTCCGCTCTGAGCTCCAGCAGCCAGCTCGATCTGCAGCTCTGCCTCGCGTTTAGAGGAGGTGGGCGAGTACCGCTGCGCCCCGCTGCACACGCCCCGTGCTCGCCCGCGCTGCTTCTCGTTAATCACAGGCGAGTGCTCGTCAGGCTCACTCAGCTGATAGGCGTCGTTGGGTCTGGGGTTGTCACACACCACGCAGCGAGCTGATTTGGGCCAGTTCTCATACGTGCAGACCGAGCAGGTCCAGCACTGCACCCGCGTGTTGAGCCGGTTCCGGTCGTTGTATTCCTCACACGGATCTACCGGGGGGACGGACACGGGTCGGCGGCCGGTCCCGGACGTCTGTGGGGTTTCTGTGGAGCTGCACATGCGCTGCCGGAGGCTGCGGCACTGAGTGCAGCGGACCGCTCTGGGCCAGTTCAAGTAGGTGCACACCTGACATGACCATTTACCGCTGTGCTCGGAAGACTCGGCCGGGCGGACGCGGGGCCGGGCGCTGGAATCGGGGCAGATGAGCAGGCTGTCGCTGTGCACGGGGTCCCAATGGTGTCCGGCATGCGGGCCAGTGCTGCTCAGGAACGGCTCCTCTGTTATGATGGTTCCGCTGGGCCTCTGAGCGCGGCACATTGTGCATTTAATAGCAGACGGCCAGTTTTCATATGTGCAGTACTCACACGACCACTTCACACACAGCTCTGTCATGATGGATCAGCACAAACACTCACTTGCTCGCTCACACACACACACACACTCGCACACACTCACTCGCACGCACTCGCTCGCACACACTCGCTAGCACACACTCGCTCGCACACACTCGCTAGCACACACTCGCTCACACACACACACACTCACTCGCGCACACACACACACACACTCACTCACTCACTCAACACACACTTACATCAGAGTCACACATTGAGATAAAGACAGAAATCTGCAAACAAAAAATAAAACAAGACATGTCAAAACATCCAGAACAGAAAGCAAAAACATTTTCCTAAAAATAACAATTAACTATTAATTAATGTTATTAATGACAGTAGTAATGTTATCCAACAGTACTGACGGTATAAATGTTATTGATGACAGTATTAATGTTATATCACAGCACTGACAGTATTAATGTTATTAAGGACAGTATTAATGTTATATCACAGCACTGACAGTATTGATGTTATTAATGACAGTATTAAAGTTATTAATGACAGTATTAATGTTATTAAGGACAGTATTAATGTTATTAAGGACAGTATTAATGTTATATCACAGCACTGACAGTATTAATGTTATTAATGACAGTATTAAAGTTATTAATGACAGTATTAATGTTATATCACAGCACTGCCAGTATTAATATTATTAATGACAGTATTAATGTTATATCACAGCACTGCCAGTATTAATGTTATTAATGACAGTATTAAAGTTATTAATGACAGTATTAATGTATTAAGGACAGTATTAATGTTATATCACAGCACAGACAGTATTAATGTTATTAATGACAGTATTAATGTTATATCACAGCACTGCCAGTATTAATATTATTAATGACAGTATTAATGTTATATCACAGCACTGCCAGTATTAATGTTATTAATGACAGCACTGACAGTACTGATGTTATTAAGGACAGTATTAAAGTTATTAATGACAGTATTAATGTTATTAAGGACAGTATTAATGTTATATCACAGCACTGCCAGTATTAATGTTATTAATGATAGCACTGACAGTACTGATGTTATTAAGGACAGTATTAATGTTATATCACCACACTGACAGTATTGATGTTATTAATGACAATATTAATGTTATATCACAGCACTGCCAGTATTAATGTTATTAATGACAGCACTGACAGTACTGATGTTATTAAGGACAGTATTAATGTTATATCACCACACTGACAGTATTGATGTTATTAATGACAATATTAATGTTATTTCACAGCACTGCCAGTATTAATGTTATTAATGACAGCACTGCCAGTACTGATGTTATTAAGGACAGTATTAATGTTATCTCACAGCACTGACAGTATTAATGTTATCTCAGCACTGACAGTGTTTATGTTATTAATGACAGATTAATGTTATTAATGACAGATTAATGTTATCTCACAGCACTGACAGTATTGTTATTATTGACTGTATTAATGTTCACAGCAATGACAGTGTTAAAGTTACTGATGCCAGTATTAGTGTTGTCCTCACAGCACTGACAGTGTTAATATCTAATGACACCCTTATGTCACACTCCAGTTGTTATTTCTGATATCTCGCAGCACTGACTGTGTTAATATTATAATTATTTACACTAGTCTCGCACACCACTGACACTATTATTTGTATATAAGTTACATTAATACTCCGACAGACACATATTACAGCTGAAACATGTAAATACTCACATCGCTCGACGCGCAGCTCCTCATTAATGAGACTTAAATCACCTCAGTCAGTCTTTATTGTTGTTATTCGCACTCCATAGCGTTGTTTATTCTCTGAGCTTTATATCAGTCGCTGAATGTTTTTAAATCGATGAATACTGTTTCTAATCCCTGAACGTTGATTTAGATGCGGATTTAATGGCGGCGCTGACAAAATAAAAACGACCAGCGTCTCGCGCACCGTCACGTGCACGTGACCAAACGCACCGCTGCCGATTGGACGATTCCACACCATGTGGAAACCATCCATAGAATGAGAAATTAAATTTTTATTTTTTTTATTTTGATTTTATTAGGGTTTTCGTTTATTTTTTAGGCAACGTTGTATGTAAAAATCATGCTTTTAAAATACATAGAATCATGAAAATAAATTATTTTATACCTTGACAATCAAAAAACTTTATACAACACCAAGAAAAAAAAGAATACCACACACAAGGGTGTTAATCATTTAAAATACAATTTCAAAATATTACACAACTTAATTTTTGCCTAAAGACCACCAATGCTTTCTGGAAAAGCAAGAACCTGGGAGAATATTAAATATTTCCATTTATGTATATAATAATAACATAACCGTGATTGTGATTGTAACACGCCCCTCGGTGTGACGTCATCCAAACATGGCAGCCTACTTGAGCCGGTTGCATCACATTTCACTGCACGTCTCAAACGTGGATAAAGTTGCTCATGAGCTCGTTTCCCGGTTCCAGTTTAATGTGTTTGCTGCCAGACTGACAGACCGAGCGAAGCAGCTCGCGCTCCGCCGAGGATCGGCCGTGTTTGTGGTCAACGAGAGGCCGAACGAGGCGCTGCGGTGGTTGAATGGACATGTGTCACGTGGCTGGAGTTCTGTCACAGCCAGAGACCACCGGGACTTGAAATGTCTGTACGGAACCCATGCACACTACCCGGTGGACACAGTGAGTAACGTGTGTTTCGAGGTGGAGGATGTGGAGCGGGCGTCCCGGGCGCTGCGGGATCAGGGTCTCTGTGAGTTTCTCCAGCCGCCCACCGAGGTTCGCGATGACCGCGGACGGGTCACCTTCTCCGTCATCAAGTCTGCGGTGGGTAACGTGTGCCACACTCTCATAGACAGCTCTCAGTACCAGGGGCTCTTTCTGCCTGGCTTCCATCAGGTCGGGACGGACTCGCAGACCGCAGACCACTCGCACTGTCCCATCACTCATTTCGACCACATCACGTACGCCTGTCCCCAGAGAAGCACTGCACACATCACCCGCTGGTACCAGAAGAGCTTCGGCTTCCAGAGGTTCTTCATTGACAGGTATCATTATCATCATACATTCACCAGCCTAGTGCTGCTGCTGCTGCTGATTGGAGCTCAAATGCAAATGTTATGGGTTAGATTCCCAGGGAAAGCTTGAACTGCTAAAAAGTATACGTTGAATGCAATGCAAATCACTTTGGATAAAAGCGTCTGCCAAATGCATGAATGTAAATTGCTCGAACAGTAAAGTATGCCGCTTACAATGCCAAGGTCATGGGTTCGATTCCCAGGGAATGCGTGAACTAATCCAATGTATAGCTTGAATGCAATGCAAGTCACTTTGGATGAAAGCGTCTGCCAAATGCTTAAATGTAAATGCCTCAAACAGTAAAGTATGGTGCTTGCAACGCCAAGGTCATGGGTTCGATTCCCAGGGAATGCATGAACTGCTAAAAAGTATACCTTGAATGCAATGCAAGTCACTTTGGATAAAAGAATCTGCCAAATGCATAAATGTAAATGGGTCAAACAGTAAAGTATGGTGCTTGCAACGCCAAGGTCATGGGTTCGATTCCCAGGGAATGCATGAACTGATCCAATGTATAGCTTGAATGCAATGCAAATCACTTTGGATAAGTGTCTGCCAAATGCTTAAATGTAAATGTTTCAAACAGTAAAGTGCTTGCAATGCCAAGGTCATGGGTTCGATTCCCAGGGAATGCATGAACTGCTAAAAGGTATACCTTGAATGCAATGCAAGTCACTTTGGATAAAAGAATCTGCCAAATGCATAAATGTAAATGGCTCAAACAGTAAAGTATGGTGCTTGCAACGCCAAGGTCATGGGTTTGATTCCCAGGGAATGCATGAACTGATCCAATGTATACCTTGAATGCAATGCAAGTCACTTTGGATAAAAGTGTCTGCCAAATGCATAAATGTTCAAAGAGTACAGTCAAACAGTAGAGTTGCAATGCCAAGTTCATGGATTTGAATCCTAGGGAATGCATGAACTCATAAAATGTAGCTTGAATGTAATGCTTTGGATAAGTGTTTGCCTAATATAAATGTGCTATTTAATCCCAACTGTCCACATTTGTCCGATTCATCATTCTGTGATCATGACCCGTTCTCCCTGTGCAGGAATGAGGACGTGGAGGAGGGATACGTGTTGAACCACGATGGGATCGGGCTGCGTCTGACGGCGATGGAATACTGGAAATGCAGTGAGTCGGGAATCACACTGCCCTTCAAAGACGAAAAGGAGCCCGACTGCAAGTTTGTGATCGCAGAGTCTCTTCCTGAGCAAGGTACGGTCATGCATTTAAATCTCACACCCACTTTATATTACGTGTCTTTAACTATTATGTACTAATATTTAAATGACTTGCTTGAGTTGAGTGTTGAGCAGTGAGATCACAGCTCTCTGTTTAGTAATATTGGTTTAATTTCAGGCAGAAACCAGGTGGACTCGTTTCTGGATCAGCACAAAGGAGCAGGAATCCAGCATATCGGGCTCTACACTGAAGATGTTGTGAGCACGGCTCAAACAATGCATCGGGCCGGAGTCCAGTTCTTCTCTCCTCCGCCTGCATACTACACTGAGGTCTGACGGTCAGGAACACTGCGCTGTGCACACGGGTTCAGTCCAGCACAACACATTCACACAGTGCAGTCTGAAAGTCACAGTAAAAATCAGAGAATTTATTATTTACAAACCTGTTAACTGTCACCTCTCTTTTTGAAAATGCACTGTATCTGAGCTTAAATGGCTGTAGTTCATGAATGCTTTTGAATAGAGATCTAAGGTTGGTCTATTTAATAGAAGACAGATCATTGCAGAAGCACAAATGAAAGTGTAAATAGTTAGGTTTGCATAGGTTTGCACAAGTAGTGACCTAAGCATTTTTTATTTTATATAAAATATATACAATACTGTGCATAAGTCTTAGGCACATTGGTATTTTCACCAAAAAATGGTTTTAAGCCAGTTATATCTTTTGCTGTAGTTTGTCAGTAGGAAATATCAGTTTACATTTCCAAACATTCCTTTTGCTATTTCTTGTAATAATCCAGTGAGATTTTTGTATAATTTCAATTGCTATAAAATCAAAGTCATATATCTAACCAAGTTGTGTTCCAAATTTGAAGTTGATATCACAGAAATTCCCGTTCCTGTGAGATTTTGTTTAGGCGCTTTACCAAAAACAGCCACCGGGCAACACACACACTCCATTTGATGCGTCTCCTGTCACAAATTAAAACATTTCCATCACAATATCACTTCTATCACAATATAGTTGCCAAATATGTGTCTCAGAGCTTTCCAACTGTATGTGTTTTGTCAAGATTAGAAAAAGATTTGATTGTAAAATTTGAAACTGCAATAAATGTGCTCTATTTCTAGATGACTAAGGTGTGTGTGTGTGTGTGTGTGTGTGTTGGCAGGTGGGAAAGCAGCAGGAGATCTTGGAAGCGGGTCTTGATCCTCACACACTGAGCCAGTACGGAATTCTCCTGGACACTGATATCCGTACAGACACAGACAGCCGGATCACACCGAGTCAGCGGTATGTTTTCCCCCAGAATAGATTTTGACTGACATTTTTATGTTATATAATATTATATATTTATACCTGTATATTACTTTTTAATCAAAACCTGCTTGATATCAGCAGGACATTCAACAGCACTCTCCTCTGAGACACTAAACCCATATGCTTCATAATAGCCTGTCAAATTAAGATGTTTGCAGATAAAACAACATTTTAAATATATTTCATTTCTGATCCATTCAAAGTAATGTTTTGCGGCATTGTGCCTGATATAAACACTGTTGTTGTGTGTTCTCAGGTACCTCCTCCAGGTGTTCACCAAGCCCTTTTTTGGAGAGGACACCTTCTTCCTGGAGCTCATCGAGCGGAGAGGCGCCACGGGCTTCGGCGAGGGGAACATCCGTGCGCTCTGGAGATCCGTGCAGGCTTACATGGAGAACGAGGAGCCGGAACGTCACGAGACGCAGCGGCAAAACATACAGACGACACAGCACTGACTGACGCTCTCAGAGACTGTGATGGAGCTGCTCGACTCGAGCTTTAGATTTAGTGATTGTGGTGCGATTGGGAACTTTTGTGTGGAATGAATCTGATTCTGTCCTTTTTACAGAACTTTTACCATGTTTGACTGTACCAGTCTTCAGTTCAGGGCACTTCTAATATTATCTGTGTGCATGATGTATTTATTCAGTAGACTGATACACTACTGTGATGTCTAAACCTGTACTGTATTTCACTCCAAAACCCTTTTATGTGACATTGACAGTGGAATATCAGCTGTACTGTTGATCTGTGTGTTTCTGTCGGATAAATCAAAGCCTCCGAACAACATTATGACGTCAGTCTTTTCTTTAATCATGTTTAATTTCCATTATGTGTTTGAAAGCAGCATACACTGGATAAAGAAAACAAGCTCTAACGAAATCAGTCAAAACCTCATAGCTACTGAGATATAGACTTTGTGACAACTAGCCCTGCTGTCTTTTGTGTTGCTCTAACAGCTGCATTTGTCACATTTCAACATGCTTAATGTCATGATATAACAAAACATCAATCAAACACTGCATGATTTCCTCTTCACCCAAATCCTTTCACCGCATTACGATGGTGTTTTGATCTTCACATGTAAACGCAGCAGTTTTCAGACGTTCCTGTAGATGGTGTGCAGATCTCAGCTGCTCTGATCGCGGTTTCCGGCCCTTCAGGCATGTGGGAGCCTTTCTCCACAACAAACTGAAAGCCAGTTAACCACACAGGGTGTGGAATTTTCCAAAAACTCAACTTAAACAGCTTCATTATCAGTCTTAGACACAGCAAACAATAGTTAAACTTTCATAATGAGCACAATGAGGCACAGTTACAGTATTTCCCTGTTCATACAATGAGTTTTATTATGTGGTTTAATCTTCAGGGGCTGTAATACATCCTAATTCTTGACTTAAGAATTTAAAAAGTGAAGTTACCATGATAGGATTCTGAGCTAGGATGTTTCTGTCATACAGACCAAAATCTTAATCATATTAACAATGATGGTGGAAACTTTATCAATCAGGAAAACTATTAAGACAACAGTCTCATATACATATCCTGTGATCACGAATGGACTCATGCAACAATCCCATAATAACCAATGAGTGTCAGAATTCACTGCAGGACCATTGAAAATGACAAAATGTGATTAAAAAGAGTTTCACCAGTTACAACCAATAAGTACCAGTAACTACCAATTTATCAAAGTGCCATCCTTTTATCATTAGAAAGATGTCAACATACTTATTTATTTAGTGTGAACTCATTCATATATAAGATTAATTATACAGGGTGAGGTAAACTTTCCGTGTTGTGTATTTAGTTGTAATGCGTAGTAGTTATTTTGTGTGACGGGTTGGGCGAGTCCATTCAGACCCGGGGGTGCAGCCTCTTTATTTAATTATGTTATATTTATCATAACAGCGTCTGACTTCGTCAGGTATCATAAGTGATGTTTCTGTTTACATTAATCCTGTTCACCGTCAGCTGAAGGTGTATAGAAGTGTGTTTGTGTGTGTTTCGTGCTGTGCTTCGGTTCCGTGTTCCCCCGCTGTTGTCTGTGCGTGTGATCGGGCTCGTGCAACAGCAGCGGCGGCGGGATGAGCGGCGGACGCGCGCGGGGATGAAGATGATCTGAACGGCCGTATTTACCGATCCGGCCCGCGCGAGGAGACGCGCCGCTCGCTGTCCCGTGAGTATATACCGTGAAATAATGGACTAAATTGCAGTATATTTCACGATGTTTACGTGGGTTCGCGCGCGTGAGTGAGTAAGTTTCCCGCGACGCTCGCGGACGTCAATAGCTTTGTTCCCCGAGCGCAGGGAAACACCGAATTTAAGTCAGTCAGATTCTTTCATCGATAATGATTTAAAAAAGAAACTTTTCAAAACTCGAGCTGACGAGCAGAGTTTAAGCATAAACCATGTTCAGCTCGAACTGAGAACTCCAATAAACTTCAGAAACGTGCTGAAAAACTGTATTATTCAGTATTTTATAGAGTGCAGGGCATTCAATATTGTAAAGGGCATTCATTTTTTTTTTTTTTTTTTTTTTTGAGTTTTCAGTATTTTAGAGTACTCTATATAATTAAAGTATTTTGATATTGCAGTATATTATAGAATTCAGTATTTTAAGAGTATTCAGTATTTTGGGGGTATTTTAAGAGTATTCAGTATTTTACAGAATGCAGTATTTTCAGTGTATTCAGTATTTTAAGAGTATTCAGTATTTTATAGAATGCAGTATTTTAAGAGTATTCCGTATTTTGAGGGTATTTTAAGAGTATTCAGTATTTTACAGAATGCAGTATTTTAAGAGTATTCAGTATTTTGAGGGTATTTTAAGAGTATTCAGTATTTTATAGAATGCAGTATTTTCAGGGTATTCAGTATTTTAGGAGTATTCAGTATTTTGAGGGTATTTTAAGAGTATTCAGTATTTTATAGAATGCAGTATTTTAAGGGTATTTTAAGAGTATTCAGTAGTTTGAGGGTATTTTAAGAGTATTCACTATTTTATAGAATGCAGTATTTTCAGGGTATTTTAAGAGTATTCACTATTTTGAGGGTATTTTAAGAGTATTCAGTATTTATAGAATGCAGTATTTTAAAAGTATTCAGTATTTTAAGTGTATTTTAAGAGTATTCAGTAGTTTGAGGGTATTTTAAGAGTATCCACTATTTTATAGAATGCAGTATTTTCAGGGTATTTTAAGAGTATTCAGTATTTTACAGAATGCAGTATTTTCAGGGTATTCAGTATTTTAGGAGTATTCAGTATTTTGAGGGTATTTTAAGAGTATTCAGTATTTTACAGAATGCAGTATTTTCAGGGTATTCAGTATTTTAGGAGTATTCAGTATTTTGAGGGTATTTTAAGAGTATTCAGTATTTTATAGAATGCAGTATTTTCAGGGTATTCAGTATTTTAGGAGTATTCAGTATTTTGAGGGTATTTTAAGAGCATTCAGTATTTTATAGAATGCAGTATTTTAAGGGTATTTTAAGAGTATTCAGTAGTTTGAGGGTATTTTAAGAGTATTCACTATTTTATAGAATGCAGTATTTTCAGGGTATTTTAAGAGTATTCACTATTTTGAGGGTATTTTAAGAGTATTCAGTATTTATAGAATGCAGTATTTTAAAAGTATTCAGTATTTTAAGGGTATTTTAAGAGTATTCAGTAGTTTGAGGGTATTTTAAGAGTATTCACTATTTTATTGAATGCAGTATTTTCAGGGTATTTTAAGAGTATTCAGTAGTTTGAGGGTATTTTAAGAGTATCCACTATTTTATAGAATGCGGTATTTTAAGAGTATTCAGTATTTTGAGGGTATTCAGTATTTTAAAGGTATTCAGTATTACAGAGTATTCTATATCATTGAAGGATTAAGTGTATTTGATGTTGTGGTATTCTATTCAGTATTATTAGAGGTAACTTGAGTATTGAGCGATGAAATATAAACTACAACAGCACCAGAGTCTAATCAAAATGAGAGCAGCTCTAGAGTTTCTTGCCTGTTGTGAGTGCAGATTGTGTTTATCTAGTTATCAGTACAAAACCAGCTTGTTAATTCTGATCAGGCCAAATGCAAATTAGGGATTTTCACTTCTCACAGGGTTTGACCCGTGTGAGTTTCACATGGACTCATATGAGGAGGGTTTGAGTTACTGCCCAGGTAACTGAAGAATCTTCTGGTTTTCAGCTCGTCTGATGTTTTGCAGCGAAGTGTTGTGACACGCAACACAATCTGTTCTTGGGGAAGCCAGTTTTTCCTCCAGTCGCTGGTATGAATGTGTGTTTGTTTCTCACCTCCAGCCGTCATTTTCCGCTGAACTGGCAAGCGTCCCGTGTGCAGCGCCCGCAGTGTGTGTTTCACGGGAAACGAACTGTGACTCTGTTCCGACCAAACCAGCCGGCTAAGGGTTTATGTCTCTTTCACCTTATTGAAAAGTGTTGATTAGTTAGTTGTGTGTTTACAGTGTCTCAGGAACAGAGCGAAATGTTTAGGTTAAGGTTTGTAGTGAATAGTTGGGTGTATCTGGTTTATAGACGTCATTTTGTCATTGTTAGACATCATTGGAAAGAGAATGCAGAACAGGTTTTACTATTCCTTTGACATAAAAGAGGCTGATTTTGACCTTTTGTGTGCACATATAGACACTTGTGTTTAAATCCCCTCACTCATGTTTGTGTGTTTTATCTCTTCTCTTGTATCTGTGCTGCTTTTCCACCATCTCTTTCAGATAGGCACGCAGTGAGTGCCGTGACGGTGATCCTTGTCTTGAGTTTGATCAGCTGAAAGGCCTTTGGACTTCAGGACTCGTTCAGAGGCCTTGTGCGATTGCACCTTTGTTGTACTGCAGTTGTGTTTTGATAACTAGGTCACGTAATACATGCGGCCGCAAACACACACCACAGTGGAAGTTCCCATAATGAATCACAAGATAGTCTTTATGAGGTCGCTGATTTTCAGTTATTGCTAGTTCCATATTTTTGCTGCCTGTTGACATCAGACCCTGAGAGGGAAGTGCTTTATAAGATCATGAATCACCAGAGATTGGCCAAGAAATCTGTGAACGGGCACATGCTTACTTACAGCTGCACTGACCGCAGTGATGATTGAGCTTTATTCTACACTGCAGCTTAAACACTATGGAAGCATGTTTCTGCCATGAAATAAAAAATAAAAAAGGTCAGGTCAGGTCAAGTCACCTTTATTTATATAGCGCTTTTTACAATGTAGATTGTGTCAAAGCAGCTTTACATTGATAACTGGTACATTATTTGGCTGCACAGCAGATCTTAAAGAATAGTGTCAATGCAGGCAGATCAAAGCACTGTTGAATATCAAATGTCAAGTCAAATGTCAAGTGTCCCCAACTAAGCAAGCCAAAGGCGACAGCGGCAAGGAACCCAAACTCCATCAGGTGGCAGACAAGTGGCAAATAGGTGTTTAAATGGAGAAAAAAAACCTTGGGAGAAACCAGGCTTAGTCGGGGGGCCAGTTCTCCTCTGGCCAACAGTGCTTTGTTACGATTCGGGTAGCTATCATAAATCCGACAGGATCGCAAAAAGGTAATTGCGACTTTTTTACCTCACAATTCTGACTTTTTTTCTCAGAATTGTGAGATATAAACTCACAATTGCAAGTTAGGCCTATAAAGTCAGAATTGCGAGTTATAAAGTCAGAATTGCGTGATTAAAAACTCACAATTCTGAGAAAAAAAGTCAGAATTGCGACTTTATATCACACAATTCTGACTTTATATCGTGCAGTTCTGTCTTTGTCACGTAATTCTGACTTTGTATCACTCAATTCTGACTTTATATCACGCAATTCTGACTTTATATCACGCAATTCTGACTGTCACGCAATTCTGACTTTATCACGCAACTCTGACTTTATATCGCGCAATTCTGACTTTGTCACTCAATTCTGACTTTATATCGCGCAATTTTAACTTTGTCACGCAATTCTGACTTTATATCCCACAATTCTGACTATATATTGTGCAATTCTGACTTTGTCACGCAATTCTTTCTGACTTTATATCGCACAATACTGACTTTATATCACGCAATTCTGACTTTATATCACGCAATACTGACTTTATATCACGCAATACTGACTTTATATCACGCAATTCAGACTATATCATGCAATTCTGACTATATCTTGCAATTCTGACTTTATATCGCGCAATTCTGACTATATAACGCAATTCTGACTTTATATCACGCAATACTGACTTTATATCACGCAATTCTGACTATATCTTGCAATTCTGACTTTATATCGCGCAATTCTGACTATATAACGCAATTCTGACTTTATATCGCGGAATTATATATTCACTCTTATTTGTATATCTAATAGGCTATGTCAAAAATGCAAAACGTTTCTTGTCTCGTCACATTCAGTTATGAATTACATTAATCATTTTATGTTAATCAAATAATAGCATGTTTTCATTTCAAAACGGCAAAATTTCATAAAAATGTTGAGTAGTTTGCATCACTGGATATTACTGTCGGTTGCTGAATATTTCTATCATAAAACGATCGTCAAATATTAGCTACATACTCGTGGCGCCACGTACTGTTTCAGTGTTAAAACAAAAGCGTCGCATTGGAATTCGCACTCGTCTTGAACAGTAAGCCCCGCCTTCTTTGATCTGATTGGCCAGCTCACTCATTCTGAGTGCTGTTGGACCGCTGAGGCAGACCAGCCTAAACTTTTAAAACATTTTTTGTCATCCTAACAACAAACAAAGTGGTGCATAATGGAGTACAACATCAATAATATCAAATATTGGGAGGGACAATTTGGACATTTCTAATTATTGGGGGGGACTTGTCCCCATCATTGTCTATGGTGGTTACGGCCCTGCATCATGCAGCAGATTGATTTGTTGAAATGTGCATGACATAACAGTGAAAAACAACCTAAAATTCAGTCTGTTCTTCAAAAAAAGATCATCATGTGACATATGGAAGTCATACGGACTGCTGTTTTGATACTTTGTGGATTCAACGGAAAACAGCATCATAAACTTTCTGCTAAACATCTCCTTTTGTTTTTGAAAGCACGTGAGGGTGAGTAAGTAATGGCACAGCCATTTTTGGGTGAACCAACCATTTAAAAGCAGTGTTGTACACATAATTTGATAATGTTGTATGTTGAAAACTCACATTTCTTAGCACTAGTGTTGAGGCAAGCGTGTGTTCATGATCAGTGAGCGTCTGTCGAGAGAGCGGAGCACATGAATGCTGTCTTTGTGTGTCACTGTGCAAGTGTGGGTTATTGCCTGGTAACAATTTAACCAGCGCTCTGTTAAACAGCCCGTTTCCAGATGAACTTACAGTAAAATAAACTCTACTATAGGCCTGTTTATTGAAGCTTCACGTTTGCGAGCAGACGCGGGTATGAAGTGAGGTTTGCCCTAATGAAAAGAGACGTTTGTGCGTGTCTCTCTTTCAAGACGCGTCTTTGTGTTTATGTTAAGCGGTCGGGCAGCTGCGTCTCGTGAAAGCGTTCTTTCCCGTTGCTCGTCCCCTGGTCCTTTACGCTACTATTGTGCAAGCTAACCAGATCGGTTTGGCAGCTTGTTCGCGTACAATACCTTGTGGCGTTCGACGGCCTATAAACTCTTGGCTCCCTCTGAGCTTCATTTCTACATGTGTTTCACAATTGGATCTGTGATGTTTCTGTTGCCACAGAGTTGGCCGACCTTGTAAACGGCCCGCGGCCGCGCCTCTCTCGCTAGTTTAGTTTGGTTTGGCCCGAACCGTGAGGCGGCGTCAGCTTGCAGCGAGCTCATATGACTAATTGATTCGCTGCGACTTCTAAAAGCCCTGAAATCCTCGCCGGGCAGGTGCTGAATGGAGAGCTGCAGTTTTGCCCTTTTCTGGAGGGGTTTTCTATTCACGCTTTTGGTTTTGAGAAGATTTATGTTCAGAATGAGTTGGCGGCCGTGTGGGCTCTGGGAACGTCAGCAAGGCTGTAACGTTAGACCTCTTGGGTGTGTTTAACAGCAGAAAGTTCACGCAAAACATACTGAAACGACCGAGTTCCTCCTCCAACGTCTGCCTGAAATGCTCGTAGTGTTTTTATAGTGATAAACTTTCCTTTCTGGATCTCTGGGTCTTTCCCACACCGCAAGTTCACTGTGAAAAGACCTTTATTTTGTGATTGTCTCGTCGTGTTTTTATCCAGCACTGTAATTTGCATGAGGGGAAAGTCATTAACATGCCAGAAAATGATCATGTCATGCCTGTGGCTCACATACTGTCAGTGAGGAATCTGACAAGGTTTTCTCACGTGAATTCTTCAGGTGTTCGGCGCATGAGTGTCTCTTGCACTTTAATTAGCTGCGCTATTCTGTTTGTCCTTCATTACAGGCCATCATATAAAAATAAAAATTCTGTTTGGCTTTCATACATTGCTCTTTTTTGCACTGGTAATGTACGTACGTGTATGGGATGACAAGAATAATAACTCCAGTCTGTTCCTCATATGGTTTGAGCGACATGACAGTGAGTAAATGATGACAGAAGTTCCTATAATCTCTTTGTTTGTACCCAAAGGAAATGTGCCACTCCGCTGATTGGCCTGAAATGGCTCTTAACATTGAGTCACGTAACCGCGGCGCTGAAGTCAGTCTCGCCCTTCAGATAGAGCCTTATCACTGCCAGGGCGTCCCGTGAGTGTGGAGATATCAGACACCCTCGACACCACACGCAGCTCATGTGTGTCGCCACACGCTCCCATTAGACATGTCACGCAACATGTCCTGTTTACCCACTTCCTCTGGTCTGTCAGACGCCCAGCACAACTATAAATAAGGATTTAATGTGTAGTCTATAACACAATTTTTATGTTTTAATTTTTCTGGATTCCATTTATTGGTTTGAGTCATCAAAAAGCATGTCTAATCAAAAGAATATCTAAATCATAAAGCATTAATAAGTTAACAATAAATATGGCCCTTTGAATCTGTATTAAATTCCATTTTAGTTTCCACCCAAATTCTATGTTGACTTTTAAATTTTTCTGGATTTTGTGTATAATGATTTGATACAAATTTACCATCAGAAATGGTGTAATAAAATTACACCATTAATTAAATTAATTCCGGATCAACTCTTTCACCACCAGCATTTCATCATTTTCAGATCATTTTCACAAATCGTTCATGGCCCCAAGAATATTTTGTTGCATATTTCTGAACATGCAATATATGAAAAGGAAGAACGGAGCCTCTGCTTTTAAACAACAACCAAAAACATGTTATTCTAGCTTCATGCATTCTTTTTATCAGCACATCAATGTGGTTAAATTTCATAAAAAACAACATTTTTAAAAAATCGCATTTTTGTCAGAGACTTCACATTCAGAACGATCAGAATGATCAAAACACAGATGGAGTAGATAAAACATACAGTCATTTCCTCTTCATGGGTTGACGTTTCATTTGCTCATGTTCGGCAGTTTTGATTTAAATGCTGTTGAATGTTTGATGATTGCGTTATTTTACACGTGCGTCAGCAATGCTTCTATCGCTTGTTTCTGCTTCTTCCTCGCTTGTTTCTGAATTCGGATATTCTGTACTCTTTCAGAAGATGCATTAATCCCTTGGTATACTTCGTTTTTACACATACACTAGTGTACGCACACAGTCGAATGCACAGTCTTGCAAAGTATACTTCATTTGACTCGTACGCATGCACAGTCTCTCGCCACGAGTTACAACAAATGATGGTACTCTCCGCACGATCTCTCGTCTATGTAGGCCTCCATCGTCGTTGTAGCTTGCATGCATTCTGGTCTGTTCTGTTTATGCAGTTTTTCTTTGACTACCTTGTGAATCGACACCCCCAGGGCACGGTTGCCACCTTGTGGATAAAATAATTTAGAAGTACAAGTACGCGCAGTTACAAACATCTGGCAGTGCACGTACTCTTCTAATGACAAAATTCACGTCACGCACACTGTTCGCTGACCCACGCGTATGCGTAAAAAGTAAAGTATACTTTGGGCTTAATAGCGCCCTCTACCGTATAACCTAAGGCTGGGCGATATGGCCAAAAACGATTTGAACCGATTGGCCCAGAACGATTGACCGATTCACTGTTTTTTTTCTTTTCTTTTTTTTGTTTAACTAATAAACTTAAAAATTCAACTACAATATGATTCAAGCAACATTCTCTTTATTAACCATCTGGTTAAAAAAGTTCTATTCCAAGTGCACCACACCTGAAGTGATCAACATGGTGTAAATGTAAAACCTAAAATGTATTATTTATTAAATATCTTTGCAGAAAATATGCATGAAATATGGAGGCGAATGTTGTACAAACTTATCTTTAAGGAGACATATAATGCCCCTTTTCACAAGATGTAATATAAGTCTCTGGTGTCCTCAGAATGTGTCTGTGAAGTTTCAGCTCAAAATACCCCACAGATCATTTATTATAGCTTGTCAAATTTGCCCCTGTTTGGGTGTGAGCAAAAACACGCCGTGTCCCTTTAAATGCAAATGAGCTGCTGCTCCCGGCCCCCTTTCCAGAAGAGGGCGGAGCTTTAACAGCTCACGCTTCGGTTGCTCAACAACAACAAAGCTGGAGAATCTCACGCAGCCAAAATGAGGATTGTCAGTAACGGTGTTCAGCCTTACATTGTTCAAACCGGAGTCGACACTGATGGAGAAACTCAGGAAGAAGTTACAACTTTTAGATTGCAACAGGATGATGGTGGAGAAAGAGTTAATGACATAGCTGGCCAATTATGTTCATACAAACACATTTCCTTTTACATCATCTGAACTTTTTTTATTGTTATTGCCTCTGTAATAAAAACCAATGATAATTTCAGCAGTGAGAAGGCTGGACGCATGTCAGACAGGTTATATAGTTTTAGTTTTTCCTACTTTTTAATTTTTGCAGCAAACCAAACTTTTTCCAGGGATGCATAGAGTTCACCTTCGGTCGTGAAGTGGCCTTCATTTCACATCATATTTTAAGCGCAAGAGATGCTGCATTTATGCATATAAATATTACGCTTGAGGGTGAACACGACCCGCACTCAAACGCACAGAAAATTTACAAGTCCAGTTATCTGAGCATTAGCTAAAGATGAATTGCTGCAAAGCTCTAAACTCACATCTGGCTCCAATCAGCTGCTCTTAGAGTCAGAGTTACTCGAGGAACGAGGCAGCTGTGTGTTTTGATAACCGTGGGGCCACACTTATTTTCAGCTTGTCCTGGAGGAAGAGATCACATGACCTTGCCTCCGGACGCGAGTCTACAATACGGAGTGATTTAGAGGACTCGCTCCCGCAGGCCGGGTTTAGCTTGTGTTTTGCACAAACTCGGGTAAATAAAATGGCATTTAGGACAAAGTAAAACTGATTTAACAGAGCTGTATTTATTGTTAACTTGTTAATGCTTTATGATTTATATATTCTGTTGATTAGACATGCTTTTTGGTGATTCAAACAATCAAAGTGTCATAAAACTGAGGAATAGGAAAGACACCTTTATTGTAGGCTGCTGTTTTTTCATTACTTCGACTGCTGCTCAAGGTTACGTTAAAACTTGAGTTGGACTTTCTTGCTCAAAGATAAACATAAAAGTTGGAAACTTTGTAATCCATCAACAGTTTATTGTTCCCTGAAGATGATTTCACAAGTAACAGTTGAAGTCAGGTGAATGTGATTCACGTGAATTCAAACACATTCGAACATGTGCTTCCTTGTTCTCTGTCCAGGGTGAAGAGGTCATCTGAAGAGCGTTCGGGTCAGCGCTGCACTTGAAGAATGAGCTTCACTAGAACTCTCTTGCACTGGAATGGACTGTGGCAAAGATGTGTGTTGCCATGGTAATTATTCACACTAAAACACTGGAAAAGAAGGCCGTCGATGATGTAACATCCAAAGAGTCTCTGCAGCTGGTAAGAAACGGCACTTCACTCAGTTTAAAGGCCGAGATGGATGGATGCATAATTTACCCTCAGTAATGATCACTGTTGCGGTCGAAGTTGATTTTAGCGGCACTGTAAGCTTTGGCTAGATTCATTTAACTAGAATCATGGCAATCAAGTGTAATAATTCTAAATATCTCACTATTTTTAGGTGTAGTAACCCAAAACTCACTTTATTTTCTGTATCCACCTTATTTTAAACATTAAAGCCCTGACATACTTCAAGCGAAATCAAACAACAAATTGGTGTGACGTAATTTAGAACAAAATCAGGCCACAATGAAGTTTGTTTTCGGGAGTTCGAAACCATTACCTTTCCAGAAAACCTGGTAAACACCTTGAAATGTGCGTGGCCTCTGATGTCATTCATTTCCAGTTATTTTAGCTGTACAAAACAGTGCTTTATGCTGCTTGATATTGCAAATTAGCATTTGTTATATTATTTAAGGGTTCGAGCATGTAGCGCTGAAACTCTATTCAAGGATCAGCGTTCTCCCCTAAAAGTGATTGGGCAGACAAAAACCATAAGTCGTCAAGACTTGAAACTTTGAGGGATGGTAATACTCACAACGTCACCAAGGCTCGCCCCGATCGGCCTGACGGGGGCGCTACAGCGGTGAATCGCTCATAGTGCCTCGGATTCTATTGTAGTTTGGCGAAATTTTAGGGTATTTTGGATTTTTTGAAAAACCTACTTTTGCTAGGTTTTTGACTCAATCTGAACCGAACCAGTGCAGCAAGATTCTTTGAAGTCTGATTATCAAAAATTATCAAAAAAAGTGAAATTTCGATTCACGGTCCCTAAGGGCCGCCAAAACATTGGAAGTGGGCGGAGCCACTATTACTAAAATGGCTATAACTCGTGAACGGAATGAGATATTTTCACCAAATTTGGCACACCTATGTATGGGCTCATTCGGTGGTTGCATAAAAAAGGACGCGGCAACTGGCCACTTGGTGGCGCTATAACAGAAAACAAAACATGAAAATGGCTATAACTACTTCCCCGTCAGTTTGATTGACTTGAAAATTGGCATGCAGTGCCTTTGTCCGAGGTGCCATGATTGTCTATGAGGACATTGGCGTATCTCAAAAAACATGTCTGCCATCGGCCAATGAAGTTTGAGCAGCTATCAGACAAGGTTAATGGAGGCCGATTGGAATGAAACTCACTGGGCCTGTTTGACTCTCGGCCCTAGAGGCCTGTGAGAAATTCGAAAGAAATCGGCCACCAGGAGGTGCCTTCGCATTTTTCACGTTTGTATAAAGGATTGTGTATCGCACGATTTTCTGACATTCGTACCACATGGTAGAACTCGTCATTCTGAGCAACTTTGCCTCTAGGACCGCCGCTGTCCATCAAATCGTTCGTTAAATGTCGGAGATTATTTCAAAAACCAACTTTGGCGAACTAGTCCTAGGTTTTTGGCTCAACCTCGATAACTGTTAAAAAGCTTTAAAAACAATATATTTCCTATGTTAAATTGCCTGTATTGGCTGTAAATGGTCTTTCCATCTATGATCGAGATGGTTACAGGTTTGCTAATTAAAACATTATACCTTTTTACGCATGTGCTGAAAGGCCTTAAAGCGCTTGAACCCAGATAATTGCTGCTTGCAGCTATATTTTCATTTATTATTGTGTTCATAAACGCACTGGTTTGTAGTGCAAATAGTTTTAGCGTTTACTACTCTTCTAGTTATTTATCTATAGTGGCTAATAAATCAACAGAAAACAGTGATTTCCGCAGTGCCAAAATAAGGTGGCATGAGCCGCAGCAGAGACACTGTCATCGTGAAACCTTACTAGAGTTCAGTTTCACGGGTTTGAGCCGATCAGACTGATACTGGTTACCTGAGAATCCTCACGCTTCGCTCATGCAGCTTTACTGTGCGGTTTACATGATGTTTCAACCAAGATGCTCCTCTGATCTATCCATGTGTTTCTACAGCATGAGCCACCAACCATGAGCCAGGCCCTCTTCTCCTGCGGAATCATGGGTAAGTGCATTTGTTTCTCATCGAACAACTTTCTGTTCTGCATTTGGACCAGCGTATCTTCACCTGCATTAAAGAGAGAAACAGAAAGTGTGCCACCCTCAACATCTGCTTATTTTTTTTTAAATTTTAGTCTCAAGCTTGATACCCACGAGGCCTAGTTTTAGATGCCACAGGTGCATGTGCCAACCGGTGTCATGTGTGAACGGTTGGATGTTTGTGTGCTAGCATTGTCTCCAGAATAACTCCTCACAGAAAACAGAGGTAGTGAAATAATGGGGCTAGTCTTTGAGCGGAATAAACAGAGTTCACAGCCCAAACGCAGATCAATAGGGTGTTGTGCTGCCGTTCGGTTGGCACCGGATCGCCTGCGATGGCACATAACGCCTTGCCCACAACGGTGTGTGCCGGGGAGGCTCCTTTTGTTTTGCTGCGTGCCCACAGCCAAAGCTTTTTTGGTTTTGACTTGGGAAAAATGCCTCTCTGCACCCAGACGTGCTGCTGCTGTCCTGATCCGCTGGGATAAAACTGAGAGACACAGTGCATTGGAATCACCTGCAGATCATATAGATGAGGTGAAATGACAATATACAGTATACGTTATACAGTAAATTACATTTTCCTGACTGGAAATCATAGGGCCCCAAATATAGACTGTAGAGTGTGAGAGTGTTTCTCATGTCTCAGTTTCACATCATTCTGAGTTATCACAGCTCTGGCGATGTAGTTCGACAGTAGTTGGTCAGCGGTCTCATGCGGTGCACTAGTGTTTTTCACGCTCTCAACACACAGATGTTCGGCAGCCTGCCACCAATCAGACGGCTCTATTTCTGGCCTCTTTTGTTTCTTAGGCACAGCTGTGTTGTTTGTGAACCTCTACAGGCTCTTCCTGTGAACTCGGCCCCTCTGCTTCTCTTTTGTTCTTCTCTGTCATGTTAAAGAAATATGTCAGACTGGAAGTTGATGCATTTACTGGATCAGATCTGAATTTTTTTTTTGCTGTGGTTTTGACCCTTGTTCATGGGAAGTTGTGAAACGTTGTGATGTGTGATGCTCGTAAACGCATGAGCCTCCATCATACGAACTAAAATGTCCTTAGTCATGTTTCTTTGTGATTTGTCTGCTTGTTTATTTTATGTGCAATGCACAAAGTCATCCGTTGTGAGTAGGGCTGCACAATTTGGGGACAAAAATCTCCTTGGAATTTTTCTTATAAAAATTGTGATTGCGATTTAAAATGCAATAAAAAATATATATAGGTTTACTGTGCTGATTGTAGGGCTATAAAAATGTGGTTATACATGAGAATGGCTATAAAAATATTGTTTATTATTACTAAATAAATATAAAAAATACTAAAAAAAAAAGTAAAAATTAATATTTTAATATTTCACTGTAAAATAAAAAAATCAAGAATTACAGAATAAAAAATATAAAAATTACTAAATAAAGCAAAATAAATTTTAAAATAAAAAAATGTGAAAAAATGACATAATTCTACTTGAATTTTACAATACAACAGTGAAATTACAATACTAATATTAATGGCTTAATTTCTTCATTTTCAAATGTTCAGCCAACTTTTATTTTGACAGAAAACCGCAGGGGTTCTCTTTTGTTGTTAAGCGCTTCTCATAGAGTGATACAGTCGTGACGTCAAAACCCGGAAGACTTTCCTATAGGTTTTTATAATGAGGTATTTTAATTTATGAGTAAAATAATGTCTGTGGTAAACATAAGTTGACGATACTTGAATATTTTGTTCCACAGCGTAAATTACACACAAAAATCGATCTGATAATTGCACTAAGCCATATCATGATTTAGGATTTATTTAGATCAATTGTGATCGTCTCTGATTCTCACCCTGTGTTTTGTTTTGTAGAGTCAGGACGGTGGCCGGAGGTCGGCGGGGTGTGTGGCGTCCAGCAGCGGCCCGTGGGCTCCAGCCTGGAGAGCCTGTGGGACAGCGTGCGCGAGACGGGCGCCACGGGAAGCATCAGTGGTTTGCTGCGCGATCTGAGTCTGAGCGAAGCGCCCTCTCCTGGCAGCGCCGCCCCGCCCAGCAAACGCCAGTGCCGCTCGCTCTCCTGCTCCGACGAGCTGGGCTGTCGCTCAACGTGGCGGCCGCAGGGCTCGCGCGTGTGGACGGCTGTGGAGAAGCGCCGCTGCCACAGCGGGGGAAGTGTTCAACGCGGAGCCTTCGCTCCGTCCGGGTTTCCCGCCATGCAGCGCAGCTCCAGCTTCAGTCTGCCGACACGCACCGAACCCTTCGGCCACGGCTTCTCTTTCTCTGCGTCCCCGCAGACGCCGCAGCCTCTCTACCTCTCGCACGAACAGATCTGCCCGACCGAGCCCAGCTCGTCCGAATCAACACCCGAGCTGGAGCGCCGCGGCAGTCAGGGCGGACTGGCCCGCAGCCGTTCGCAACCCTGCGTCCACAATGACAAGAAGATCGGCGTGAAGCGGAGGAGACCGTCGGACTCTCACAAACAGAGGCCTTCATTGGACCTGCTCAAGATGACACAGGTGTGTGTGTGTTCCTGAATCAATGCTTCAGTCAACCAGTAGCACATGTTCCTGTGATGATCTCTGCTGGTCATCTGTAGTCGCTGATCACCCTCATCTGGTTAACACACGGACTCCAGGAACTGACCCGCTTGAGAACACAACCATTACAGGAGCACAACCCTCTGTGTGTGTGTGTGTGTGTGTGTGTTTATTGTTTGCTGTAGCCACGCACACACACACACACACAATGTTGATCGTTGTGTCAGTGGAAAAACGTCTCTGTTTACAAACCAAATACTCAGTTGCCATAGTAATGATTCCTGACCGCTGATGTAAGGCATAAGAGCTGGTCAGTTAGTTGTCAGTAGTGAAATACTAGACGACTGATTTCTGCCATCAGATCATTACTGCGTACGATTGGCCAGTTAACAGAAGAGGTTTTTAATATCCAGTTCTTAAAAGTTGCGTCACAGTTGCAAACTGACTTAATACTTATTTTCATTTCTGCATTTTAAATGTGTATATAAGGGTAACATGGCAGTTCAGCAGCATCTAGATGAGCTCAAAACTACAGACGCGAACTAAAACACACAAAACTAGACTTATTACCTCTTGTCTAATTGCTAGTTGGTCAAAATAGTTCTTAAAGGGATAGTTCACCCAAAAATGAAAATTGTCATCAGTTATTCACTCTCATGTCTTTCCAAACCCATAAGACTTCTGTGCATCTTTGAAACACAAATGAACATATTTTTAGTGAAATCTGGGAGATTTCTGTCCCTCCGTTGAAAGTTTGTTCACCCAAAACTCTTCATAAAGAGATCATAAAATAAATCCATATGAATAGAGTTCAGTTTTAACATGGAGGCTAAGTTAATGCAACTGGCCCCAGATTTCAATGTATATATTGTGTTATAACTGTTCTAGACACCATTAGAAACAATCTCTGTTGAACTCTAGCAGTGAGGAACAGTCACTCGCTGCTGCTGACGTAACTCGAACTAAATTGATCTGAATAATGACACTATTGTCTTTTTAGAGCTGCTTTATAGCTGAAATTGAATTGGTCTCATATTTAAAGTTTGCATCATTGATTCCGTTATTTTCCTGTTTATTACTGTGAAGCTGCTTTAGAAACAAAGCTGTTTTTCTGCTGCTGATGTCACGTATTTCTGCTGCTAATGTCACGGGTGTGTTTTTCTGCTGCTGACATTGTGTGTGTTTTTCTGCTGCTGACATCATGGGTGTCTTTTGCTGCTGACGTCACATTTTTTTCTGCTGCTGATGTCGTGTGTTTTTCTGCTGCTGACGTAATGTATTTCTGCTGCTGACATCACAACGTCACGTGTTTTTCTGCTGGCGTCACGTGTGTTTTTCTGCTGCTGATGTCATGGGTGTGTTTTTCTGCTGCTGACGTCGTGGGTGTCTTTTGCTGCTGTTGTCACATTTTTTTCTGCTGCTGATGTCATGTTTTTCTACTGCTGACATCACAGGTGGGTTTTTTTTGCTGCTGACGTGTTTTTCTGCTGCTGATGTCACATTTTTCTGCTGCTGACGCCACGGGTGTTTTTTTGCTGCTGACGTTGTGTGGGTTTTTTTGCTGCTGACATCATGTTTTTCTGCTGCTGATGTCATGTGTGTTTTTCTGCTGCTGACGTCACATTTTTTTCTGCTGCTGACGTCATGTGTGTTTTTCTGCTGCTGACGTCACGTGTATTTTTCTGCTGCTAGCATCACGCTTGTTTTTCTGCTGCTGACGTCACGTTTTTCTGCTGCTGACATCACAACATCACGTGTTTTTCTGCTGCTGGCGTCACGCTTGTTTTTCTGCTGCTGACATCACGTTTTTCTCCTGACGTCAAGTGTGTTGTTCTGCTGTTGACATCACATCACGTTTTTCTGCTGCTGATGTCACGTGTGTTTTGCTCCTGACGTCACGTGTTTTTCTGCTGCTGACGTCATGTGTGTTTTTCTGCTGCTGATGTCACGTGTTTTTCTGCTGCTGTCGCCACTTTTTCTGTTGCTAACGTCACGTTTTGTTCTGCTGCTGACGTCATGTATTTCTGCTGCTGACATCACAATGTCACGTGTTTTTCTGCTGATGTCACGTGTGTTTTTCTGTTGCTAACGTCACGTGTGTTTTTCTGTTGCTAACGTCACGTGTGTTTTTCTGTTGCTAACGTCACGTGTGTTTTTCCCACAGAAGCTGCAGGACTTTCACAGTCTCAGCTGTCCAGGATTCACCGGCGATGACCAAACGCTACCATCCAGCAACCTGACGCTCCACGACGAAGGCGACGTCACGTCTGACCGGCCTCAGCGCGGCACCAAAGAGGACGCCGTCATCCACCAATCCGAGGGCAGCTGGCCGGGAGCGAAGGAGCGTGAGTGTCTGTGGGCAGGGCTGTGCAGCCGGAGGGGGCGGGACGTATTCCAGCTGGGCGGAGAACTGGACATTGAGCAGATCGAGAGAAACTGAGATGATCCCAGCATTAGCGGACAGGACGCTCCTGTTGGATTATTATGGGATGAACGCTTCAGTAAGTGCACGCGGGGCACACGTAATCGACTCAGGGTGAAGGATGTCACGAACGTGATCCGACAACATGAGAACACGCACACACACACACACACGTTTAGATTAGCAGGCGTTTCACACGAGAAACACTCGCGCTCTGACGTTCATACAGATCTCACACATACACACACACACACAGACACACACACACACACACACACACACACACACAGACATTAAAGGGCTTCAGATGTGTAACAGTAGTAATATCAGGTAATTGAGTTCCTCACTGGTGAAAAAAGCTATTAGAACTATTTTTGTCTTTTTTACATTGAGTAACTACAGAAGTAAATGTACTTATTTCTCTATGAATAAACAGCATTTTAATGCGTTTGTAAGAGCGCTGTGGTGTGTGACTGATTGTGAATCTGAATCTCATATCTGGCTCATATTTCACCCTGAAATAAACAAGTGTGTGACATTATTTTCCTGATATTTATGCAAATGACCATGTGAGTAAATCTCATTACTGTAATGCTAATGTGCTTTTGGCATTTTATTCATGCTGATTTTAATAAAAAAGCATAAAGAGTCAGAACTGAAGTGTCGATGATGACGGATGATTTCGATTGAAGCATTACATTAATGTACTTAATTATCATGAAAATAATGTCAGTGTAAATGATCTTAATGCTGTCAGGCAGTGGGTACTCACCGTGAAGTGCCCTTTCTGTCATATTGCACGGTGCCCCCCCCCACAACTTAATTATTTAACTTATTTCTGTTTTTTGATATTGAAATGACATATGACTGTTCTCGACAGATAACATGAGATTCACTTGAAAATGCCAGACCTTCACACACTTGAACACACACACACTGACACTCAAACACGCATACACTCACACACACTCACTCAAACACACGCATACACACTCACACACATACTCGCTCAAACACACTCACTCAAATGCATACACTCACTCAGACACTCATATATACACACTCGCTCAAACACACTCAGACGCATACACTCACACACACACTCGCTCAAACACACTCACTCAAACACGCATACACTCTCACACACACTCAAACACGCATACACTCACACACATACTCGCTCAAACGCACACATTCAAACATGCATACACACATACACACTCACTCACACTCATACACACACTAAAACGCATACTCACACTCACACACTCTCAAACACGCATACACTCACACACATACTCGCTCAAACACACTCAAACACGCATACACACAAACACACACATACACGCATTCAAACACGCATACTCACACACACTCGCTCAAACACACTCAAAAACGCATACACTCACACAAACACTCACTCAAACACACTCGCTCAAACACACTCAAACACACGCATACACACACACACATACTCAAAAATGCATACACTCACTCAAACACACTCCCACACACTCAAACACGCATACACTCACACACACACTCAAACATGCATACACTCACACACTCAAACACGCACACACTCAAACATGCACACACTCAAACACGCACACACTCAAACATGCATACACTCACACACTCTCAAACACGCATACTCACACTCACTCACACACACTCTCAAACACGCATACACTCACAAACATACTCGCTTAAACACACACTCGCTCAAACATGCTCACTCAAACACGCATATACTCACACACATTCACACACACACTCGCTAAACACACTCACTCAAACGCATACACTCACACTCTCAAACATACTCATACACACACACTCAAACACACTCTCACAAACACACACACTCACACAAGCACATTCAAACATGCACTCACGCACTCACTCAAACACACACAAACACACTCACACACTCACTCAAACACACTCATACACACACTAAAACACGCATACTCACACTCTCAAACACGCATACACTCACACACATACTCGCTCAAACACACACATACACACATTCAAACACGCATACTCACACACACTCGCTCAAACACACTCAAAAACGCATACACTCACACAAACACTCACTCAAACACACTCATACACACACTCAAACATGCATACTCACACACTCGCTCAAACACACTCAAACACACGCACACACACACACATACTCAAAAATGCATACACTCACTCAAACACACTCCCACACACTCAAACACGCATACACTCACACACACACTCAAACACGCATACACTCAAACACACACACACTCAAACACGCATACACTCACACACTCAAACACGCACACACTCAAACACGCACACACTCAAACATGCATACACTCAAACATGCATACACTCACACACACACACACACACTCTCAAACACGCATACTCACACTCACACTCTCAAACACGCATACACTCACAAACATACTCGCTTAAACACACACTCGCTCAAACATGCTCACTCAAACACGCATATACTCACACACATTCACACACACACTCGCTAAACACACTCACTCAAACGCATACACTCACACTCTCAAACATACTCATACACACACACTCAAACACACTCTCACAAACACACACACTCACACAAGCACATTCAAACATGCACTCACGCACTCACTCAAACACACACAAACACACTCACACACTCACTCAAACACACTCATACACACACTAAAACACGCATACTCACACTCTCAAACACGCATACACTCACACACATACTCGCTCAAACACACACATACACACATTCAAACACGCATACTCACACACACTCGCTCAAACACACTCAAAAACGCATACACTCACACAAACACTCACTCAAACACACTCATACACACACTCAAACATGCATACTCACACACTCGCTCAAACACACTCGCTCAAACACACTCAAACACACGCATACACACACACACATACTCAAAAATGCATACACTCACTCAAACACACTCCCACACACTCAAACACGCATACACTCACACACACACTCAAACACGCATACACTCAAACACACACACACTCAAACACGCACACACTCAAACATGCACACACTCAAACACGCACACACTCAAACATGCATACACTCACACACACTCTCAAACACGCATACTCACACTCACTCACACACTCTCAAACACGCATACACTCACAAACATACTCGCTTAAACACACACTCGCTCAAACATGCTCACTCAAACACGCATATACTCACACACATTCACACACACACTCGCTAAACACACTCACTCAAACGCATACACTCACACTCTCAAACATACTCATACACACACACTCAAACACACTCTCACAAACACACACACTCACACAAGCACATTCAAACATGCACTCACGCACTCACTCAAACACACAAACACACTCACACACTCACTCAAACACACTCATACACACACTAAAACACGCATACTCACACTCTCAAACACGCATACACTCACACACATACTCGCTCAAACACACACATACACACATTCAAACACGCATACTCACACACACTCGCTCAAACACTCACTCAAAAACGCATACACTCACACAAACACTCACTCAAACACACTCATACACACACTCAAACATGCATACTCACACACTCGCTCAAACACACTCGCTCAAACACACTCAGTCAAACACACGCATACACACACACACACATACTCAAAAATGCATACACTCACTCAAACACACTCCCACACACTCAAACACGCATACACTCACACACACTCAAACACGCATACACTCACACACTCAAACGCACACACTCAAACATGCATACACTCACACACACTCTCAAACACGCATACTCACACTCACTCACACACACTCTCAAACACGCATACACTCACAAACATACTCGCTTAAACACACTCGCTCAAACATGCTCAATCAAACACGCATACACTCACACACATTCCCACACACACTCGCTAAACACACTCACTCAAACGCATACACTCACACTCTCAAACATACTCATACACACACACTCAAACACACTCTCACAAACACACACACTCACACAAGCACATTCAAACATGCACTCACGCACTCACTCAAACACACACAAACACACTCACACACTCACTCACACACTCATACACACACTAAAACACGCATACTCACACTCTCAAACACGCATACACTCACACACATACTCGCTCAAACACACACACACACATTCAAACACGCATACTCACACACACTCGCTCAAACACACTCACTCAAAAACGCATACACTCACACACTCACTCAAACACACTCATACACACACTCAAACATGCATACTCACACACTCGCTCAAACACACTCGCTCAAACACACTCAGTCAAACACACGCATATACACACACACACATACTCAAAAATGCATACACTCACTCAAACACACTCACACACACTCAAACACGCATACACTCACACACACACTCAAACACGCATACACTCACACACTCAAACGCACACACTCAAACATGCACACACTCAAACACGCACACACTCAAACATGCATACACTCACACACACTCTCAAACACGCATACTCACACTCACTCACACACACTCTCAAACACGCATACACTCACAAACATACTCGCTTAAACACACTCGCTCAAACATGCTCAATCAAACACGCATACACTCACACACATTCCCACACACACTCGCTAAACACACTCACTCAAACACGCATACACTCACACTCTCAAACATACTCATACACACACACTCAAACACACTCTCACAAACACACACACTCACACAAGCACATTCAAACATGCACTCACGCACTCACTCAAACACACACAAACACACTCACACACTCACTCACACACTCATACACACACTAAAACACGCATACTCACACTCTCAAACACGCATACACTCACAAACATACTCGCTTAAACACACTCGCTCAAACATGCTCAATCAAACACGCATACACTCACACACATTCCCACACACACTCGCTAAACACACTCACTCAAACACGCATACACTCACACTCTCAAACATACTCATACACACACACTCAAACACACTCTCACAAACACACACACTCACACAAGCACATTCAAACATGCACTCACGCACTCACTCACACAAACACACTCACACACTCACTCAAACACGCATACATTCTTACACACAGTTACTCACGCATACACTCTCATTCACTCAAACACATTCAAACACACTCTCACACACACTCAATCACTCTCACACACACAATCTTACACACACTCGTACACACTCAAATACTCTCACACACACACACAAGCACTCACACTCATGTACACACACTCTCACGCACACACACACCGCTCTCACACACACTCTCACACACTCACGTACACACACTCTCACACTCACTGTATTTTAGGAATACGTACAAGAATAGAGTCTGATCAGTCAACTCAAATGACACAGGCGGCACTTCTGCACAAATACAAATGCAGCGATTTCCTGTTGAGGTGAGAGCACTTCCTCTGAGAGGGGTCGTGTGTCTCACTGAGGTCCTGTAGACGGGTCGGGACCGTTCCAACCGTACAGCATCGTAAGATCTAACGCACAGACTGAGACTGTCACACCGTTTATTTCCACAGTGAGCTGCTCTGATCTCTCAACAGGAAATACTGATCAAACACACAGGAAGTTCATTCCTCACTCTGTATTCAATTGTACTCAAGGTCTCGGTCTTTTGTTGATGTTGGTTTCAGACGACCATACACTGTTGCTATGGATACCTGTCTGTCTGCAACACAGGTGTGTGTGAACGCCCGTCTGATTATTCCTCATTTCCTGTCCAGCAGGACGTGCGTCCACATGTTTTGATCATTCCCAGACCTCCATTTGTGTTATTTCAGGGTTTTCATCACTGTTATTGTAACGTATAGATGTATTGTAAGTTGACGAAGAGCACTGGTGCCGTATGACCGTGTGATCGGCCTGAACATGCAGTGAAATGTTCCAGAATGAAAACATAATGACAGAAAGCTTTAAAACTTCCTGCACACTGAGATCCGTGTCTGTTCTGAGGTGCAGCAGCAGCGGCTCTTATTTCACTCATTAAACTTCAACAATAGAGCCAAGCTAGACGAGGGTTTTGCTTTTTAACCCTCTCACTCCTTACCCAGGGTTAGACATGGCCTTGACTCGGGGTTAAACTCGTTTGGACGAGCAGTCGTTACAGCTGATGTGGAGAATCTGAGAAATCTGCTGCAACAGTGAAAGAGAGTGACGTTTTAACATAAACTCATTAAACTAGTCTTACAAGTTAGTCATCTAATGTTTTTGTTTAAGACTGATTACCTCTTGTCTAATTGCTAGTTGGTCAAACTGGTTATTAAGACTCAGTGTGAACGCTGAGGCTGTTTATGGAGCTGAACACAGCAATAGATCAAACACTTTACTGTGAGATTAAGGAGTGTGTGAATCACTGCAGACGCATTTCAGGAGCTGCCTGAGAAAGACAAGCTGTGTGTGTGTGGAGTGTGAGTTTGTGGAGTGTGTGTGTGCGAGTGAGTGTGTGTATGTGTGTGTGAGTGTGTGTGTGTGCGCGAGTGTGTGTGTGTGTGTGCGAGTGAGTGAGTGTGTGTGTGTGTAAGTGTGCTAGTGTATGTGAGTGTGTTAGTGCGAGTGTGTTTGTGTGCAAGTGTGTGTGTGTGGGGTGTGTGTGTGTTTGTGGAGTGTGTGTGAGTGTGTGTGTGCGAGTGAGTGTGTGTGTGAGTGTGTGTGTGCGCGAGTGTGTGTGTGTGTTTGTGGAGTGTGTGTGTGTGCGAGTGAGTGAGTCTGTGTGTGTGTGTGTAAGTGTGCTAGTGTATGTGAGTGTGTTAGTGCAAGTGTGTTTGTGTGCAAGTGTGGGGTGTGTGTGTGTTTGTGGAGTGTGTGTGAGTAAGTGAGTGTGTGTGTGCGAGTGAGTGTGTGTGTGAGTGTGTGTGTGCGCGAGTGTGTGTGTGTTTGTGGAGTGTGTGTGTGTGCGAGTGAGTGAGTCTGTGTGTGTGTGTGTAAGTGTGCTAGTGTATGTGAGTGTGTTAGTGCGAGTGTGTGTGTGCGCGAGTGTGTGTGTGTTTGTGGAGTGTGAGTGTGTGTGTGTGTGTGTGCGAGTGAGTGAGTCTGTGTGTGTGTGTAAGTGTGCTAGTGTATGTGAGTGTGTTAGTGCGAGTGTGTTTGTGTGCGAGTGTGTGTGTGCGAGTGAGTGTGTGTGTGCGTGAGTGTGTGTGTGTGTGCGTGTGAGTGTGTGTGTGTGTGTGTGTGTGCGCGAGTGTGTGTGTGTTTGTGGAGTGTGTGTGAGTGAGTGTGTGTGTGCGAGTGAGTGTGTGTAAGTGTGCTAGTGTGTGTGAGTGTGTGTGTGGGGTGAGTGTGTGTGTTTGTGGAGTGTGTGTGTGTGTAAGTGTGCTAGTGTATGTGAGTGTGTTTGTGTGTGAGTGTGTGTGCGAGTGTGTGTGTTAATGTGTGCTAGTGTATGTGCGTGAGAGTGTGTGTGTGCGCGTGAGTGTGTGTGCGAGTGTGTGCATGAGTGTGTTAGTGTATGTGTGTGTGTTTGTATACAAGTGTTAGTGTGCGAGTGTGTGTGCGTGCGAGTGCGTTAATGTGTGCTAGTGTATGTGTGTGAGTGAGTGCGAGTGTGTGTGTGTATTAATGTGTGTGTATGTGAGTGTGCACACACACTCGCACTCACTTCCTTGCCGCTGTCGCCTTTTGGCTTGCTTAGTTGGGGACACTTGACATTTGACTTGACATTTGATATTCAACAGTGCTTTGATCTGCCTGCATTGACACTATTCTTTAAGAGCTGCTGTGCAGCCAAATAATGTACCAGTTATCAATGTAAAGCTGCTTTGACACAATCTACACTGTAAAAAGCGCTATATAAATAAAGGTGACTTGACTTAATGTGTGCGAGTGTATACGAGTGCGTGTGTGTTAGTGAGTGTGCGAGTGCGTGTGCGTGTGTTTTTGTGACATATCAGGACACAAATGTGTATAATGACATGGGTATGACATAGGTATTAGAAGGAGAGGGTGACTTATGAGGACATTACTCCATGTCCCCATTTTTCAAAAGGCTTATAAATCATACAGAATGAGTTTTTGTGAGAAAGTAAAAATGTGCACAGTTTCCTGTGATGGGTAGGTTTAGGGGTAGTGTAGGGGGATAGAAAATACGGTTTGTACAGTATAAAAACCATTACGCCTATGGAATGTCCCACAATTCACAAAAACAAACGTGTGTGAGTGTGTGTGACCTCTGCCCCAGAGT